>APFE030051374.1:0-18517 GCA_000404065.3 Pinus taeda | reverse complement strand
CTATATTATGTATTTTCTAAGTCATTTTCAGGGTTGGACCCTTGGGAAAAGCTTAACACTCTATTTTACATTCACTTCTGCAGTTTTGGCAAAGGAAAGACTAGGGTTTTGCAGCACTGTTTGGGATCCATGTGGCTTTATGTGTTGATGGTGTGCTTCTTTCAATATTTGTAAGTTGTTAGGTGTATCATTTTCCTTCTCTCGTCTTCTGCAATTGAACAAATGAAGTGTTAAGGTAGAATCCATAATTTGTTATGCTCTGCCTTTAAGTTTGTTTGATTTTCCATGTTTTCATCTGTTTATGGAGAATCCTTGAAAACTTATTACTGTCCTTAACTTCTCACCAGTCAGATGTAGCCATTCATTCTCTTTAAAAGCATCAAGATGATTGCCTTCCTTGCCCCAATCGGACCTCTGCAAAAACTGTGTCTCATCCCTGCACCCAAAATTGCCTTTCCCTTTGATTCAACAAAAACCCCAAAAATCAATTTCAAACTCCTTGTATTTCATACCTAGCCTAAAATTAATTACCAATTTAGTCATCTCGAGCCTCATTGATTACCTTTTGTCTAGATTAACCCGGAGAGAGCCCTCTCCTGTCCCCATAGGGCTAGCTACGAGGCTGAGCGTGGTTTGATGTGGCCTTGAGTTTTACCTTATTTCAGCCTAAGGTAAATTTGAGCACTAACCTAATGATTAAAACCCAGTTGTCTCTCAGTTATATTTTATTCTCTTTTTGTTGGGTATTTCCACATAGAAAAAAGTCTTACTAATGATGGGTATTATGTAGCTTATAGGGGTTTTCTTAGTGTATTTATACTTGATAGAACAATTTTGTTCTTTTAATTATTTCTCAGTGGTAATCTATTAGAATGTATTTAGTTTTATATATTCTCCTCTACACTCTACAATATATTCCACAGTGCACACTACAGGAAATGCATAATTATAATTTTGAACTTTCCTCTCTACAATAATGTGGTTTGTTTCGGTTGAAAACAAAACTTAAATTTAGAGTAACAACTATCGATCAGTACATTTTGTAATTTGTTTTGAATCTTTCTATTTATATATAATTAGAATCTGGAGAGGGTGTTGAAAATGCAACAAGAAAAATTTTGATTTAATTTTCCCTTGAATTAAATTAGGAGAAAAATTGTAGTTCAAAATCACCAGAAAATTTATACCTTTTAACTAAGTTAATTTGAGTTGAGGTTCTAACTTGATTCATGTAGAGTGTCTCCTACTTTATAAAAGCCTAGGATGAGTTTATTTTGAGTTGTAATTAATTAATTTAGTCTAACTAAGTTAAAGTCAGTTAAACTGGGTCCAACTGATGGAGGAACTAGTAGAATGTCTAACAATGGGGTGTTGTTTTATGTGTTCAACCAGTTAACTGATAATTCAACCATAAATAACTCATGCATGTCAGATCTGAGAGTTACCCAGTTGAGATTGGAGCTCAAGGGTAGTGTACTATCAGTTGTGTAATCATCAAAACTGTACAGGTGGTGCATGCAGTCATAGGAAGGCCTATGAGGATTGCACAATTCCAATTGAGGAATTTCCCTAATTAATATGGGACAATTCTCAAGGAAACAATGAAAGGAAATAAAGACTTGGGCAAATAGAAAATTGGTTAAGTATTGGCCTAGGTTTGTCTAGGAATTTGTGAGACAGATAGAGATAGTGCAGAGGTTGCTTGGGCTTGAGCAAAGCATTGTAATCTTCTCATATTTTCTGACTAATGCAATATACAGATAGCAAGAGATTTTAGCTGTGACTTTCCCCAAGATATCATTGTGTAATGCGTTGATTGGATTATTTCTCTTGTATGCTTCATGATTTATTGATCGATTACTTGTTTCTGCTGATGAGTAGAGTAGATTCAAATATTTTTTTTTAGAAAATCACATAAGCAGTTTGAATCTACAAGGAATTTCTACATGGTATCGGAGCATAAATCACACTAGAAGAGAAGAATATGAGTTTGTCTTTGCAGGTGAAATCAAATTTGTAGGATCATTCTTTAGAGCCAATAGGATGTCGTTATACGGATTGAGACTCAAATATGCCCTTGACAGTAGTTCGAATTATATTGCTTGGAAGGACAATATGGAGGTAGTGTTGGAAGACAACGGGCTGAATGAATCCATAGACAATGATATTCCTAAGCCTCCAACAATCGATTCTCAAGATTTGGAAAAGTGGAAGAAATGTGTGGAAAAGTGAGGATAATCATACTAGAAGGAGTTCGAGATCATATTGTCTCGAATCTCCACTGGAAGGATACACCATATGCAATGTGGCAATCCTTGATAGGCTTGTTTCAAAATAATAGTGACCACAAGAAGCTGGCATTGAAGGACAAGATTCACATGATCAAGATGGAGAAGGGTGACACAACACCACAGTACTTGAGCCGGTTCACCCAATGTCTGGATGAGCTTGGGAGTGTTGGTACTACAGTTGTTGGAGATGATATGGTCAGCCTAGCACTTCTAGACTTTCCCAAGAGCTGGCACAACTACCAAGATTCAGTAAATGGGAGGGGGAATCCACCAAAGTGGGAGCATTTATGGTCCAACTTGCTGTAAGAAGAGATAAGGCAGAGCACCAGAGATGAAACATCATCCAAGCATGATGATGAGAAGGATTGTTCCTTGGTTGGAAAGACAAGGAAAGGGAAAGGGAAAAAATACCAATCCAAAGGGGATTCCAGTTAGGGCAGCAATAAGAAGGACTTGTTAAAGATTAAAATTTTTCGCTGTCATGAGCTGGAAGATTATGCCACGAAGTATCCGCACAGGAAGGCTGACAAGAAGCCCTCAAGAGGAGAGACATGTGAAGCTCTTACTTCAAAATTCGAGCTGAATTTTACCCTCATTGCATGCATGGTGACATCAGTGATGGATAGTGTGTGGTAGTTGGATAGTGGAGCCTCATTCCATATGACGGGTAAAAAATAATTTTTTAGTGACTTGGAGGAGAAGGACCCCTAGTTGCACATCAAGATGGGAAATGATGGAAGGTATAACACAACTGGTATCGATACAGTTACTTTTCAGAGGGAGTTTGGTTCTCCTCTCACATTAAAATATGTCATTTATGTTCTAGGGCTGAAGAATAATTTAGTTTCAATTGCTATGTTGGAAGACTATGGGTACGTGTGATATTTAACAAAGGAAAGGATTTCCTTCGTCACATAGCCCAGGACAAGTGAAGCGGATCAGGGTTTAGGTCAAGAACCTCTACAAATTGGATGTAGAAGATTGTGTAACATTGAGCACAAAAGCATAGAAGGTGCAAAGCTGATACATCAATGAATTATGGCATAGAAGATTGATCCATTTTCACCATGGAGCTTTGAAGATCATGCAATAGATTTCTACAAGACTTCTCAAGGGTGTACTAGAGTAGAGAGATAAATGAAAAGGGTGTACATTGGGGAAGTAAACCAAATAAACCTTTCATGATAGGGACAGTTGAGTGCAAGCGATCCTTGAAAGAGTTCACTCAGATGTGTGTGGACCGTTCTCAACAACCTCCATGAAAAATCACAGGTATTATCTAATATGTGTAGTCACGCAAGTGCTGGATTTTCTTCATGTTGAAGAAAGATCAAGCATTCTCTAAAATTTGTGAATTTAAAGCACTTGTTGAGAAAGAAACTGGCAGGAAAGTGAATTCTATTAGGAGAAATAATGGTGGAGAATATGTGTCGAATGAGTTCAAGAACTTTTGTTCATTAGAATGCATTCGATGGGAGTTAATAGCACCACATAAACCACAATAAGATGGGGTGGATGAAAGGAAGAAGAGAAGTATTGTGGGAGATGCATGGGCGATGTTACATGATTAGGACCCACCGTTGCACTTGTGGGCTGAAGCATGCAACATAGTTATATATGTGGGGAATAGGAGTCCTCATCAGATTCTTGGGAGGAGTACACCAAAAGAAGCTTTTTTCAGGGAAGAAACTAGATGTGTCACACTTTAGGAACTTTGGTTCATTGTTTTACTGTCATGTTACCAAGGATGCAAGGAAAAAGCTAGAGCCGACAGTTGAGTTGGGCATATTTGTGGGGTACACTGATACACCTCACGACTATCTAGTGTACCTTCCATCTCATGGGATGACAGTTGTTCGTAGAGATGTGAAGTTGAATGAAGAGAAGGCCATGATATGTTCCATTGAGAGGGAGCTTTAGTTACATGCGGATGAGGAGCTTTTAGCTCCAAAGGAAGAACCTTAGTATGATGTGGAGCAACCACATGCAGAGGAATAGAGAGTGGAAGCACCCATTCATGTAGAAACATCCAGAGATGGAAGGAGGTGCACCAGAGAATCTAGAAGAGTGATGCTTGATGGTAGAGAGAATGTGGGAGCACCCACATCATAGTGCAGGTAGAGGAGGTCACTAGATCAGTACACTAGCTACGTGGCTCTCATGATGAGCAAGAGTGTGGAGATTGAGTCATCCTCATTCGAGGAAGTAGTGCAACAAACAGTATGGGTTCATGCCAAGTTCGAAGAGTATGACTCCATTATTAGGAACAATGCTTGGGAAATTGTCCTAAGGCCAGAGGGCAAGTCAGTGGTAGGTTCCCAGGTGGATATATAAGGTGAAGCAAGCGACAAATGGGAGTGTCAAGAAACACAAGGCCATATTTGTGGCCAAGGGTTTCTCTCGGGTGGAGGGAATTGATTACGAGTAGACCATTGCTTCAGTAGCAAGGTACTCTTCAATCAAATCTATTCTAGCACTTCAGTGCAGATGGGAAGGAAGATACATCAGATGGATGTGATGACAACCTTCCCTAATAGAGTGATTGAGGAAGAGGTGTACATTGAGAAACCATAAGGATTTGAGACCTTCAACAAATATTTACATGTGTGGAAACTCAAGTGAGCATTGTATGGACTGAAACAAGCACCTCGTTCTTGGTACATCAGGATGGACAACTATTTCACCAGGACTGGCTTCAATAAAAGTGGAGCAGATGCAAACCTTTACCATATTGTGGTTGAATGTAAATGATTGATTATAGTGTAATATGTCGATGATTTAATTCTAATAGGTGATGAGAAGCTAGTCAAATCTTGCAAACATGATATTGCAAGAGAATTTGAGATGAAGGACCTCGGGCTCATGCATTATTTCCTTGGTATGGAAGTATGGCAAGGATATGGGGCATTGTTAGTCTCTTAGGGCAAGTATTCCAACAAGATACTGAAGAAGTTCCACATGGAGAGAAACAAACCCATGGAGACTCCTCTAGCATGGAATTTGAGGAAGGAAGATGCTACTTCAGGTGAAGTAATGGAGTCTACTATTTATAGGAATCATGTGGGTTCACTTATGTACTTGGTGAACAGATGACCAAACATGTGTCTTTGTGAATTTTAGGTATGTTCTATGCTTAGAGCAATTTATTTCAATTTTCACAGTTAGCTCAATATCTTTTCCAGATTAGCAATCACATCAGCATTAAAGTAAACTACAGATAGAACATAAACATAAATCATAGAAGACAAGCCAAGACAAGAGGTCACAAGATGTGGTGCTAGCCAGGGACAAACCCCAATGTGGGGAAACCCTTGATCAATTCTTCTTATATGTTCTTCAATAGTTCAGCAGAGAGAGAGAGATAATACGTTTACAACAGAAGTCAACATTTTGACCTATCTAGATAAGAGCATAGATCATCTCTAAGAAGATGATACATGAGATCAGTTGAAGATAGGCTGCTTCAACTGATTCTCCAAGTGGACTCCTTCACCTATCATTGTGCTGCATTTCATCATCATGCTGCACCTCACCGTGATGCACCATGCTACACTCATCATCACTATGCTGTATCTCATCATGCTTCATTAATCATGACTGTACCCATCACTGTATTGCATTATGTGCCATTGTTTCACCATATTTCCATACTGACCTATG
Source organism: Pinus taeda (assembly GCA_000404065.3). Taxonomy (NCBI): domain Eukaryota; kingdom Viridiplantae; phylum Streptophyta; class Pinopsida; order Pinales; family Pinaceae; genus Pinus; species Pinus taeda. The sequence goes on along the minus strand of APFE030051374.1, from coordinate 12,566 downwards.
TGTTAGATGCATCTTGCTTTCTTGTTGTCCTTTGCATGCTAGTTGTAATATTCCATGCTTGGTGTATTTGTTGCTAAGTACCATACAATTGTCCCAATGTTAGTTATTTGTCCCTTGCATGCTTCTCTCCTTTGGAGACAGATGCTCTGGCAGTTCTGGCAGTTCTTGGTAGTTTCGACTATTCTTGGTAGTTCCAATAGTTCCTGACAGTTCCAACAGTTTCAACTGTTCCTGGCAGTTCCAGCAGTTCCTGAGTTCCGACAATTCCAGTTTTTCCTGGTAGTTCCAATTTCTATCCTTTGCATCAGCTTTCTCACCTATTCCAGCAGTTCTTGACAATTCTAGTAGTTCTGGCAATTCCGGCTATTCTCGACAATTCCAGTAGTTCTAGCAATTTCGACTATTCCCAATAGTTTTGGCAATTCTGGAAGTTTCAACAGTTCCAACAATTCCTGGTAGTTCTGGCTTCTACCCTTTGGATTAGGGTAACGTTATCCCTTAGGATATCTCCTCCTACTAAAACCCAAAGACAAGTAGAGAGGAAGAGATCCCAAGTGTGTTGAAATGACTTGAAGGCCACGTCTATTTATACTAAAATGTTGAGCACAAGTGGGGTTTATTTGGTTGCTGGCCGACCTTGACGAATTGTCCCATAACACAAATAAATTCATATCTCCATGAATACTTATCGAAATCGGATGATCTTTAGATCAATCCTACACCTATCGATGAGAGGGACCTAAGAAAAATATTAGCTTCTATTAATAAGATGACCCACATGGAGTTTGGCCCTAGTTGCCAATTTTAACACTCCCTCTCAACTAGGGAGAACTCCATCCGTTGATCCATATGTCTAATTGTACTATCTATGCCATCAGTGCCTGCACTGCTCTGCTTTGCTCTACTGAACCATGAAGAAGAAGAATTGATTGAGAATGTCTCATACCATTCTCTACTGACCTGAAGTCAGTTTCATCTGAAGAAAGTGTGTCACATCACTCTTACTGGCCCAAAGTCAGCTTTATTGATCCCAGATCAATATCACAAGAGATTGTCTCAAACCACTCATACTAATCCCAGATCAATGGAGATCATCCTAGCATAGGGAGTACGATAGATACATCGATGCGTCCATTGGTAGTACTATAATGGTCCCTAACCCCATTTCCCTGTTCATTGATCAGATGAGAGGTACTTCCCATGAGTCCCTGACTGCATGGGTAGGATGCCTTGACAGGAGAACTAATCATCCTGTCCACAAGAGAACGAATCATCCTGCCCCATAGTCACCACGAGAGAACTAATCATCCCAGCCCATAGGAGAACTAATCATCCTATTCTACAGTTTCTACGGGAGAACTAATCATCCTGACCCATAGGAGAACTAATCATCCTATTCCAAAGTTTCCACAGGAGAACTAATCATCCCGCCCCACAGGAGAACTAATCATCCCATTCCATAGTTGCCATAGGAGAACTAATCATCCCAGCCCACAAGAGAACTAATCATCTTGTTCCATAGTTGCCACGGGAGAACTAACCATCCCGGCCCACAAGAGAACTAATCATTCTGTTCCACAATTTCCACAGGAGAACTAATCATCCCGGCCCACAAGAGAACTAATCATCCTATTCCACAGTCGCCATGGGGTATCATAGGGGAAGGTTGAACCTGTCATCTTGTACATAGTGCACCACCAGGGGAGGGTGAGTTTCCCTGTGGTCATATGATGCTCTAGTAAGTACCCCAAGCCCCACAGAGCTCTCAGAGCTCAATGCATGCAACATGTAGGACCCTTATAAGAAGGTCTCTCAACGAATCCAAGTCATTGGGAAAGTCATAGATTTGACCTTTCCACAGGGATTTGACAAAATGTCTGCGACCTGTACATAAATCTCAATGTGATGGAGCCTCCTCGCTCATTGACTTACCATATCCCAGATAAGGCAATATCTTATGTCTATCTACTGGAGAAATCATCGAATACGAGATTCCTCAATAATCGAATCCCCCCTCTGGTTGTCACATTGAATCAAAGTGGTATTCATCATGTGTACAAATATCTCACTTAAGAGCTTCTGCAACCATGCAGCTTCACACGAGATCATACTTGTAGTTCTGTATTCGGTCTTGGTGGTGCTTATAGCAACTGACTTTTGCTTCTTGCTCATCCATTATATCGAAGCAGAATCCAAAGAGAACCAACAATGAGAGGTTCTCTAGTGATCCTCCACACTGCCTGCCCAGTCAGCATTCAAATAATCATGTAGTTTCATATTTCCGGTAGCATATCTCAATCCATGAGTGATTGTACCCCGAAGATATCTCAGAAGATTCTTGGCACCAATCCAGTGAGGCTCGACCAAATATGAGCTCACAATGCTAACTACAAAACATATGCCCAGATGGAAGTTCACCAAGAACATCAATGCAAATGAGTTTATGAAACTCAGAGGCATTTCCCAAATATGGTCCGACATCACTACCATATAACTTCTGAAAGTTAAGATCCTTGAGGTAGTCATAGGCTTGCAGTTTATCATTCCACATCCGGAATCCAACTCCCTCTTACTTCTGCAAATTAGAGGGTTTTCACCTGTCACAAATAGGTCGTCCTCATAAGGTGCTAGTATGAGAGGTCTATCATCCACACCCTTCAAACAATGGTTTGGATTGGCTTCACTCTTAGTGAATCTCAGCTTCATCTGAAAACTATCAATCCTCTCATACTATGCCCGGGGAGTTTTGCTTCAAGCCATAGAGCGCTTTCTTCCACCTACACATGTGAGATTCTTGATCATAAACCTCAAACCCCTCGGGTTGTTCCAAACCTGTGGACCTAATACATGAGGGGAATGGTCCCTTTGTAAGATTTTCCTTCGGTACATCTTGACATGTACTTTCATGCTCTTTTTGAATTAAAGCATCCCTATCACCATTTGACTCACAGACCTCCGGTGCTATGTGTCAATGGACATGGTCCCTAGTGGACTTCCTGCAACTTGATACAACCCTGAACTCAAAAATATCTTTGAAAATTCTATTTTCAAACACGTACCTTTCCATCGATGAGTGCCACCTCGTAACCTTCAACTTCCATTGCTGAAATGGACACCAGGTTTTTCTTGTGATCAGGTACATAAAAGAGATTCTGTTAATGAATTGAGTTACCCTCATTCAATTGAGGGGTAACATTCCCTACACCCTTTCCAGGATAGGTGGCATTGGCTCCAAGTATAATCCCATGATTGTTTCCATCTCTACCAAATTAGAGAGTGCACCCTTCTATCTAATGAAGTTCCTTGAAGTGCTACAATCAATAAGTTAGATTCCCAAAGAATCTGAAGGAGAGGGCCAATACAAGATAACACTTCTTTATCTTATCAAAAACAACATTTGATTCTTCATACCTGGGGTTCCTTGCTTTCCTTGAAGAGTTGGCCATTTCCTTGATGACCTACATTACCTATCATTCCTTTGATCATTGAAGATGTCCCTGGAATGATTGTTATCTTCATCAAGAGATGTGTCTCTGCCATTCCGACACTCCTTCACATAATGGCCAAACTTATTACAACCAAGGCATCTGCCTTTCCTTCCACCCTTAGATTCAGACTTCCCATTGAAGTGATCTTTAGGTAGGCCATCAAAAACTTCTGCTGCGCCATTATGACAATATTCTCTGCTTCGACTTCACCCTTGGTGAATTTGAAGAGGGATGAGGAATCCACTGATCCTTTTTTCCTTTCCCAACTGTCTTTGGTGATTGCTCTTTCACTCTTTCTTGGGCATTGTCTTCACCTCAGCTCTGATACAATGTTAATTTTAGGTATGTTCTATGCTTAGAGAAAGTTATTTCAATTTTCATAGTTAGCTCAATATATTTTCTAGATTAGCAATCACATTAGCATTAAAGTAAACTGCAAATAGAACATAAACATAAATCGCAGAAGACAAGCCAAGAAAAGAGGACACAAGATGTGGCGCTAGCCAGAGACAAATGCCAATGTGGGGAAACCCTTGATCAATTCTTCTTATATGTTCTTCAATAGTTCAGCAAAGAGAGAGAGATAGTACGTTTACAACAGAAGTCAACACTTTGAATTATCTAGATAAGAGCATAGATCATCTCTAAGAAGATGATACATGAGATCAGTTGAAGACATGCTACTTCAACTAATTCTCCAAGGTGACTCCTTCACCTATTGTTGTGTTTCATTTCATCATCATGTTGCACCTCACCGTGTTGCACCATGCTGCACCCGTCATCACTATGTTGCATCTCATCATGCTTCATTAATCATGATTGTACCCATCACTGTACTGCATTATGTGCCATTGTTGCATCATGTTTCCATACTGACCTATGCGATGGCTGCATCTTGCTTACTTGTTGTCCCTAGCTTGTTTGTTGTCCCTAGCATGCTTATTTTCCTTTGCATGCTAGCTTTTCCTTGCATGCTAGCTGTAACATTGCATGCTTGGTGTATTGGCTGCTAAGTACCATACAATTGTCCCAATGTTAGTTATTTGTCCCTTGCATGTTGCTTTCCTTTGGAGGCAGATGCTCTGGCTGTTCCGGCAATTCCCGATAGTTTCCGCAGTTCCGACTATTCTCGGCAGTTCCGGCAGTTCCAACTGTTCCCGACAGTTCAGATAGTTCCAGCAGTTCTGGAAATTTTGGTTGTTCCTGACAGTTCCAGCTTCTGCCCTCAGCGTCAGCTTTCTTGCCTATTCCTGTAGTTCTTAGAAGTTTCGGCAGTTCTGGAAATGTCGGTTGTTCCAGATAGTTCCGGTAGTTTTGGCAATTCTAGTTATTCTCGGAAGTTCTGGTAGTTTCGGCAGTTTCCGACAGTTCCATCTTCTGCCCTCTGGATTAGGGCAGTGTTATCCCTTAGGATATCTCCTCCTACTAAAACCCAAAGACAAGTAGAGAGGAAGAGATCCCAAGTGTGTTGAAATGACTTGAAAGCCACCTTTATTTATACTAAAACATTGAGCACAAGTGGGGTTTATTTGGTTGCTGGTCGACCTTGACGGATTGTCCCATAACACAAATAAATTCATATCTCCATGAATACTTATCGGAATCAGATGATCTCTAGATCAATCCTACACCTTTCGATGAGAAGGATCCAAGAAAAATATCATCTTCCATTAATAAGATGACCCACATGGAGTTTGGCCCTAGTTGCCAATTTTAACAGTTTTTTAGCTAACCAACTTAATCAAGCAATGGTTAAGCCATCCAAATTGTATGAGTTGTCATATGTGATCCTTCTCATTATTGGATGGCTGCGACCATACCTTGGTTTCGTTATGATCCTTTCTGCTAGATGGCTGTGCCCATGCCTTGGGTCCATTTACATGATCATTCTATGGATGGATGCATCCATACCATGATTCATGTATTCTTATTCAGAGTTTTTAGTGATGTATATGTATCTATGCTTTCTTGCAGGTTCTCCGATGACGGGCTCTGGTTCCCCGCACGAACTTGTAAAGCATTTCACCCCTCACTCTAGTTTGGCCTTCACTCTTTAGGGGGCATCTGTTACACAACATTTTTTCACTGTCCCTGTACTCCCCATTCCATGATCCTGGAGGACCTCTACAGTGAACTCTACATGCTTTCCCATCATGAAGAAACTCCCATTGTGTCCCTCTTCATGAGTAGAACAATTCCCTTTTGCATCATTTCCCAAAAATATTCTGTTTACCCCAGTTTAAAAGACCGATGCTAATGACCTGTGTCCTCGCACCGATATGCAGGGATTAAAACTATCCCTAGTGTTTATCATATCGGCTGAGCCCTTTCTCAGTCACGCCAATCCTCTTTTCGGGAACTTTTTAAATATGGAGCTGAAGCTTCCAGCTCTAGAAGCTTCGTAACGAAAGTCTGGTAAATGGTTAGGTCAGATGGAGTTGAGGAGGTCAGTTTGGGCTCCTTTCCCCTATTAGGATGGAACTAATCCAAGAGATAAGACCTTCTCCCATGAGAAGAGGAACCGTATCCCATCCATCCAAGCTATAAAAACCTCTATTTTTCCCAAGAAAAAGCTAGCTTTTAGTTTGGAGTTAGAATAATCAGAAAGACATCTATATTCTAAAGTTTTCTAGTGTATGTTTGAGGGAGAATAGTGTGGTTGGGTGTGATTTGAGACTAGAGGGAAATAGGCCTTAAAACCTTTATTGTTGGGGCTGTCCATGAAGTGCTAGCAGAAGTGTGGGAACCTAGATATGCCAGAGGAGACCAACAACATCAAGGCACCGGTTGTAATCTCTTTTGATTTATATAAATGCAACTATAGATTGATTTCTTGCATGAAGTGTCATTTTATTATGGCTTAATGTTCCTTGACCTGTTAAGTAGGTTGAATACAATATTGTATGCTATTACGTTTGTTGTTTGTTGTTGTTTGCTTGTTTCAGGTGTGCAAAAGAAGGAAACAAAAGATAGTTGCCGTGAGGAAGCAGGATCATCAGCAAGTGGAATAACGTTATAATAGGTAGGCCCTCTTAATTGATTCTAGCCTAAGGAAATCTTCCATAGATTGTATGTTTGTGACTAGACTCGCTCTATTGGGCTAGAGGAATTGTCTGTGTTTGCACTTAGAATTTACCTGCATCACACCCTCCTACTTGTTTCTTCTTGGATTTCTACAAAATGGTTTCGAACTGGGAAATATTTCTAATTGTCTCCCTTAGTTTCTAAATGTGTTTCTATGATAATTTTGATCAGTCCATGATGGTAGAGGGAATTATCAATAGATTAGACTCTCTCTATATACTATATGCCATATTTCTAACACTATGGAGCAAAAAGTAGGGAAGATTGATTTCATTTCCATCAATAAAATGCATCAGGAGCTAAGCATGATAGAAAAACATGGTTCCAAACCTTCCTTCACAAGTTCAAAATTTCTGGATAACCAATAATAAATTTCTCCATTTCCCTTTTATTGTTGTAATTGGAATTCCTTTTTTAAAGATGGATATATCAATACCAGGTTCTCTGAGGAAGTTTATCCAGTCATTCTCCTTGATTTTCTTGTTCTTGAACCAATTTTCTCTGTTTCTGGGAAATTTTGTACTTTCTACCATGATAGATTCTGTCAAGATAACCTTGATCTCTTTGATTTCTACCTTGACCCCATCAAAAGCTTGAGCAAAAGATTTGGTGACCTTTGTTTCATGCCCATCAAATTTTTCAAAGAACTTAAGCCACCCTACCTGCCGCAACTGGTCTTTAACTCTCACGTATGTTTGAAGAAACTTGATTCTGTTTGGTTTAGATCGGATGATGATACCCATGGTAAAGAGAAGTATCAGTCTTCAATTGTTTCCTTTTGATAGGGATGATGGAAGTTTGATACAAAATGAGTAGATTTGAATGGTGAGGGTTTTAGAATCGGGTGAAACGGGATGAGCTCGAGTAAAATGATAGCGGAATAAGGTGCTTACAGAGTATTTGTTTCGTGATAGGATTGGACTTTTTCACATGATATCCCATGATTCTTAGATCCGGTTTGACAGGATCGGTGAGATGTACGTGATTCTTGAGAAGAATTGATGTGACCGAACGAGTAATGATGATGGTGGGGTATAACAATTATGATTCTTGGGCAATCTTATAAGGTTTTATAATAATCCAAGTTTTTCTTTAATAAAAAATATCCCATGAATTAAAACCTAATATTCTTATATGAAAAATAATTCAACATCCTACATACCTTTGCTTGTGAGTTCCTTTGATTATTCGTTTGTTGTGGATTTTTTTATGTTGATGTAGATGTAGAATTTAGACTTGGCTATCGAATTGAAGATCAATTGTAGAATGACATAAATTCTGTTGCTACTTATTTTGAAATTTTATTGCCGTGATTAGAAGAAATATTCTTTATTGTTGTTGGTTCTTTGGTGATTAGTGAAGAAAACTGGTCTTCAGAATTATTTCTCACCACCTTAAATTTATTAGAAAAAGAAGGATAAAAAGAAATTGGGATAAGAAAAGGGAATTATGAAAATATAAACCACCAAAAAGTCTTGGTTTTCAGTTAAGAATTTTCTGTATAAACATGCCAACATAGTTGGTTTTTGATGCCAGCCTAAGCTGCATATACCCCAATGATGCATCCTAAGCCGCATATACCCATAGTATGCAAATAAATTGCATGTCACACTATGTGTGTATATGTCCCAGGAATTTCAAATATTCCTTTGTCTTAGTAAAATCTTCTTAAACCAAGGTTTAATGCTTTTTTAATAAACTCTATGTGGAAATGTTTGTGTTAACTATCCAAATTCTAAACTTTTGATAAACCTTTAAGCGGAACTTTACACAACCCTTCATAATCTTTGGTTAATTCTTAATTTAACCCGAAATACACTAATTCCACTTATTTCTATTATAATATCCATATAATAGAAATATTTCATAGCCCACACTTAAACCTTATCTTTCCACCATTCCACAAACCTTTGCACATACTTCGATGCTCTCCTTAGCACGTTAAATCTCTGTCGTCGATCTAATTCCTCGATCTGACGGTTATCGTGTCACCCAATCACCAACTAGCTTGGCCGATCTCCACCGTTGATATGTCTCATCCAATCCAATGGCTATCGCGTCATTCGCTCACCAACAAATTTCGCTGATCACCACTGTTGATCAATCCCACTCGATCCAACGGTTATCATGCAATCTCACATAGATATTTGCACGACCGATATCAGATTGGAAGCACGTGAGAAAAGTGGTTTTCTCTCTCCATTGTTTGCTACGTGTCAACCGCTAAAGGTAATCGCGTGAAATTTTTAAAGACCGCTTACCACCTTTAGGGTGCGCGAAAAACTGCTTACCACTTGTGAAGACCACTCCATCCTTCTACTAACACGTGGTGTTAATATCCACTATTCATCCTCTTGACTTCATTTTTCACGACTTAATCTTAGTCGTCTATCTCCCTCACTCTCGTTCATTGATGTGATGGATCCAATGGTTCTTGAACACTATTACATTCTTTTTGTTCTTAATGTGTAATCACCCATTCGGATTTCTACCTGTGTATTTGTCTTCGCCTCATGATCTTCACTTATTCTGACCTCAATCTCCGCTCGCGCCTTTAAGCTTCCTTCATAAATCCTTCGGCTTTAGGAAATCTTGCAGTCATACCTTCACCGCAACATTAAATACTTTCTCCAGTACTGTATGTGCACAACCACGTAACACTCCTCTTTTCACCTCTTCTCTAGTTCTGCACACTTGCAACCTAAGTTACGCATAATTACTCTAGTCACAAACAACTTATAATTCAATTACATAGTACACCTAATACAAACTCAAAATCAAGTAATCTGTATTAACAAACAAACATTTACACAGTAATTTATTCCTCAGCCTGATATTCTATATCAGTGGCCTTTCCTTTCCTACCCGTAGCTTACAATCTGACTAACTAACTCCTAACTCTGACTCTCTCCTCTTAGGCTTACATTTATACAAAAGGTTTTGTTTAATCAATTTTGGTTCAGATCCTTAATCCGCTGAACTAAATCCTGAATATCCTTTAAGTCCACTTTTAACTCTGGTAATCCCTACGAATCCTCTCTAGTTCCACGAATCATGACACCACTTTCTAGCCTAAGACTTATAATTGATTTCCAACTCTCTTGTCATCACTCATCATCACTCATGTTCTCCTACATTCGAGAGAATTTACAAATATCCTCACAATATCTAATTAATTCCTATTCCAATCACTCAAAACATTAAGAATTACATACATAGGAATTGAACTTCCTTGAAAACACAAGACCCCCTAAGTTAACTAGAACATAATGAAATTCTTGAGTTGTATGCTCCTGCATCAGACTCCCAAGGTTAAAATAATCATGATATCCTGATCATGTCCTTCTGATATTTGTCTTCCTGGATCCCATACTTTGTTCTGCAATTTGTCTTTGGTTGCTGCTGTTGTTTGTTGCTGTTCTCCAGGTTTCCACACTTTACGTTGCTTTGCCCCACTAGCTATGCTTTCACAGTCTGCTGTCGACTTTCTCTTGTTGTTTCTTCTTGGCCTTCTTACTGCTATTTTATTCTGAGGCACCTTCATCATCAATCTTATTATTCTTTCGATATCTATGTCCAATTTATCTTCTGACTGATCATTACTTTTCCATTTGTTGTTGTACTCTGTCCACTCATCTTCAAACTGCTATTTTCTATCTTCTCTTTGAAGTTGTTGGATTCTTACTGCCGCCCTTTCATCCTTACCCTCTTGTTGCTTTCCAAACAACCTCTATTCAATATCTGTAAATTTACTTTCAAAAAGTAAATTTTCCTCCTATTTCCTTTGTACTTGATTCCCCTCAAATACATCACTATGTTGTTCATCAATTCTGGCATATTCTCTTTCCTCTTCTTTGACAATCCTCAACAATTGTCCTTCACTTCCTTGATTGATTCTGACAATCAGTTTAACTTCTTCAAGCATGGTATCTTCATGCTTTTTCATCGTCCTTATTAGCATGTCTGACCTGGCAACTTCCAGCCTTCTTCAGTTCTAAAATTGACTCTTCAACTTGAAACATGTCTGTCTCATTTTCATCAAATCCTGTAATCATAAAACAATTATTAGAATTAAAAATATAAGGCTTCATTACCTTTTCCTTCTCTGACAACATCTCAGTATGCTGCTCTAATTTTTCCTCTTTTATCAGCACATCAGTATGTTGATTCAACCTCTTTAAAAAATTCTCTAAAGGACTCTCGAAACTTTAAGCAAGCCTCTCTTCCACACCATATGATTTAATGATGTCTTTCTGCTCTTTTCCACTGTAGTGAACTCCTTCCTTTGTAATCACACTGTCATACTTTGAGTTTTCCAGCAAATATTCCAACAATTCAATTTCTCTTTGACACTTCATAAGTACTTCATCATCACTTATAATTCCTACATTTATACACAAATTAATAGTTTGAAAATTACAAGGTTCAACAATCTCAACTCTTGCTTCATATATCAGCTCTTCAGACTGATTCTCATCTCCTTCTTTCACAAGAAATTGTTCCTGGATTGTAACAACTTCAAACATCAATGTATTACTAAATTCTTTCTGCTGCAATAATTCACTGTTTTTCCCAATTAAGAGACATTATCCATCCTTCTTTACTTTAGAGTATTCATCTTCTGAAAGATACTCTTCCATACTTTTGACAGCTTCAAAAGACTTCTTATCCTCTGCAAAACCTTCCTTTGTTAGTGAACAATCATCAGATGTCCTTTCTCCTTTGCTAAATATTTAGCATAGACTTCTTTCTTAACATCTTTCAGTAGATGTCCTTCTTCTTCAATACATTTTTCCTTGTTGTCTCTCTATAACCCTTCTTCCAGAGCTATCCTTGTCTCATCATATACATTAATATTCTCCTGCATTTGTTCTTCATCAATAACATTAATCAAATTCATTAGATTACCTCTCTGAGACAATATTCCTTCATTCTTCATCAAAATAAGATCCTGATTTTCCATCTCTATGACATCTTTAAATGACTGTCTTCTCTCATTGAGTAACTCATCCATAGAATCTTCCTGCTATAACCAGTCAAATTCTTCCTCTTTTAGGAAATTTTCTTTGTCACCTTTTACATGAAGATCTTCATCTATTATGAAGACATCTTCAAAAGGTTGCTTTTCTCCTGCAATACTTGCAATCATACACAAACTAACAGTTTTAAAAGCATAACATCTTGTGGTCTCACTTGATGCTTCAGTCATTATATCTCCTTGCTGTTCTGAATTCTCACAATAATTCATAAGATCTTCCATAGATCTCCAGTGTTTATCTTCACACAGAAATTCACCCTGTTCTGCTTCACAAATGGAAACTTCCATTTCCAACTCATCTTCTCTGAGTTCTTCCACCAGCCACTTCACTTGCCTCTGTTGTAGCCTTCTCTGTAACTTAGACCATTTCATTGCCTTTTTCCTCAAGACCCAACCTTGTCTTTGGTTTTCCTCTAGTATCATCCTTAATACATTGAGTTGTTCTTTTAACTTTGCAATCTCCTTGTCACACTCCTATTGAATCATTCTCTTGCCATTTTTCTTGGCATCCTCCTTCTTCACTTTTCTTTTGTTGTGGTATTCCTCAGAACCTCTGTTATCTCTGTTATGAATATCAGTAGTCATCTTATTCTCTATCTTTATGAGTTCCTCACTCACTTACTATGAGCTTCATTAAAGCCTTTGCAACAACAAGTCCTCCCTGCTGCCACTTACCTCACCAAGGTTTCTTTTGTACTTGGTATTTTGGCAAGCACTTGGTTCTCTATTCTCTGGAACCTCTTTGAGCACTTCTCTCTGCTCCTTCTAGGCTTAAACTCATTTGCACCTTTTAAGAACACAATTGTCCTGTTGGAGAGGTAAATCCCCTCTACGGATAGAGGCGATCCCTACTACCCCAGAACGGGTCTAGCAACAATCAAACAATGCTATCATGCAAGTTCCTAATTGCAAATAAAGAGTAGGTGATGAAGACCTACTTGAGATCCAACGCTTTA
>APFE030051369.1:123793-209713 GCA_000404065.3 Pinus taeda | reverse complement strand
TCTTGGACAGTGGTACATATTTTCACATGACAGGAGATCGAGATTTGTTTTCTGATTTGGATGAGAAAGACCTTGGAGTGCACATCGAGATGGGCGATGATGGTAGATACAGTGTAACCGGTATCGGTACCATTTCCTTTAAGAGGCAGTCTGGTAAACCCTTCATATTGAAGGAATTGATGCATGTTCCAGGATGGAAGAAGAATCTTATCTCTATAGCGATGTTAGAAGACAAGGGATATGATGTTGTTTTCAACGAGGGAAAGGATTTCCTGCGCAGTAAGACAACTGGAGAAACCCAGAAGTTAGGGGTTTGAGTCAAGAACCTTTATCAATTGCATGTAGATGATTGCGCAGCAATGGCATGCAAGGCAGTAGGAGTGGTGAGGCGGGATGATGGCGAGTTGTGGCACCGGAGATTGGGCCACCTTCACCATGGAGCTTTGAAGATACTGCAACAGATTTCTACTGGGCTTCCTAAAGGCACTCTTGCATAGTTAGATTAGTGCAAGGGGTGTACTTTGGGAAAATTTGTGAAAGCCACCTTTCACAAGAAGGATAGTCACGCCACGACGATCCTTGAGAAAATTCACACAGACGTGTGGGGACCTTCCTCAGTACCTTTGACAGCAAAGCATAAGTACTATGTGATCTTTGTTGATGATTTCTTTCGAAAGTGATGGATATTCTTCATGCAGAAGAAGAGTGAGACATACTAAAAATTCTGTGAGATCAAAGCACTAGTCGAGAAGGAATCGGGGAAGAAGGTGAAGGCTCTTAGGAGCGACAATGGTGGTGAATTCATCTCTGGCGAGTTCAAGGATTTCTACAGCAAAGAAGGGATTCGAAGAGATCTCATAGCTCCCCATAACCCACAGCAAAACGGGGTTGCTGAGCGGAAGAATAGAACGATCGTGCGTGCTGCACGAGCGATGTTGCATGATTAGGGCCTACCCCTTCACTTATGGGAGGATGCATGCAATACTGCAGTATATGTGCAGAACCGTTGTCCTCACAAGATACTTGGCATGAGTACACCCGAGGAGGCTTATTCTGGTAAGAGGCCTGATATTTTACATTTGAGGATTTTTGGTTCTCCTGTTTACATGCATGTGACGAAGGATGCCAGGAAGAAGCTGGAGTCAACCACAGAGGTTGGGATATTTGTGGAGTACACTGACATGCCCTATAACTATCGTGTGTATTTGTCAGACAGTCACAAGACTGTTGTGTGACGGGATATCCAATTTCAGGAGGAGAAAGCCATGAAGTGTTCGCTTGAGAGGGAGCCACACTTGCATGTAGATGAGGAGCTATTAGCTCGTAAGGATGAGCTTTAGGATGTGGATCAGCCACAAGATGAAGTTCTTGGAATGGAAGAGACCACTCATGTAGCGCTAACCATCAGAGGGCAAAAGCGCACTACGGAAGCTGAGCGACTGGCTCAAGATGCAGAGAAGGTTGTAGGACCACTTACAACATAACGCAAACAGAGACAGTCACCTGATCGATACACTGGATACATGGCTCTTGTGAGAAAATGTGTCGTGACTGAGCCATCCTCTTTCGAGGAAGCTATGGAGGATCTCGCATGGGTAGATTCCATGGTGGAAGAGTATGATTCGATTGTCAGAAATAGTGCATGGGAGATTGTCACAAGACCAGAGGGGAAATTAGTGGTGGGTTCGAGATGGATCTACAAAGTTTGGCAGCACAGTGATGGACTATTTGTTTCTCAGGGTAAGTATGCCCAGGAGATACTGGAGAAGTTCAACATGCATGGCTACAAGCCTGTTGATACTCCTCTTCCTGGAGGTTGGAGGAAGGAGGATGCTACTTCAGCGGAGGTAGTGGATGCCACTATTTATCGACTGTTGGTGGGGTCGCTTATGTATCTAGTCAATACACGACCCGATATATGCTATGGTGTTAACCAGCTTTCACAAGCTATCACCTCATCCTCCTATCTGTACCACAATCCATATCGTGATGTGCCTTTGAGATAACGCAATACATGCATTCCTGCCTTCTAGAAAGCTATGTGGCTTCACGGATGCAGATTGGGCAGGGAGCCCAAAGGACATAAACAATACATCTGGAGGGATCTTTAGTATCAGGTTGACAACAGTTTCTTGGTACAGCAGGAAGCAGAGATCCGTGGCACTCAGTTCAGTAGAGGCCAATTATATGGCAACAAGTTTGGCTACATGCAAGGCTATATGGATGAGGAAGATCCTGGTCGGGTTGTTCAGGTCACACTTAGAACCTATTGTGATTTATTGTGATAACCAAAGTTGGATTAAACTCTCAGCTAATCCAGTATTTCATGATAGATCTAAGCACATCGACATCAGGTATCATCATATCAGAGATTGTGCGCAGCGGAGAATCATGTTACTTTCATATATTCCCACAGAGGATCAGGAGGCTGATATATTAACGAAGGTGCTCTACAGGAGAAAATTTGAATAACATAGAGGTAGGATAGGGGTTTCAGATAATCCATATCTTATTGAGAGGGAGTGTTGAAAATGAAACAAGATGATGGAGCTTAGTGAAAAGAAGTCGCCTTCACTAAGTGGGCCCGCAGGCTATTCTTGGCGCAAAGTCTATTTTTAGACTATGTCTATTTTTAGACATATGGATGGAGTTTAGTTTTAGACTGCCAGTCTAAAAATAGAACAGTCAAATATTATTAGCTCTTAATAATATTTGGACTATAAACATTATCTTATCCTCTTACAGCACTTCAATTTGAGCTACAGATGTGGCACATGCAATTGCCAGAAGGAAATACGCTTTTCCTATGGGTTAGTTGAGTTATTGTATGATGGACTTTAGTTAGAACTCAAGTGATTGATTTTGGTGGAGTTGATTGAGGAGTTGATGAAGTTGTGTTCAGTTTGACTTAGTTGAACTAGTTGTATTTAGTCTACCTAACAAATACACTAGTCATGAGTGGTGTGAATTAATTATTAATTAATTCACTAATTATTAACTCATAAATAAACTAAAGAATACAACAGTTAGCTCAGTGCATAGACAGTTCAGTGGAGACAAGTGTTAGAGGTTGGTGAAAGGGTGAGACTACTATCAGTTGTGACTATAGCTGTGCATGAGATTTTGACAATCATTGATTGAGATTGCCAATGAGGATTGCACTGTACAAGCCAAGGGAATTCAAACTTGGATAAGATCCATTCTCAACTAGGTATTGTGTAGTGGAGGCAGGAAAACAGCGGAGGAGATTTGAACCTGTGACTTGATTCAGATCTGAGCTAGTTTGTGTGTAACATGTGGAGATAGTACTGAGTACTTGTGAGGAGTATTGTACTATGTATTGTTACATGTTCTCTATCATCATAATATACAGATAGTTGAAGGGTTTTCAGCTGTATGCTTTCCCCAGTACATACTGTGTTGATATGTGTGATTGATGTTTCAATGTACGCATTCAATTGTTTCTTTAATTCCACAAATTGATGATTAACGTAGAGTAGGTTATGTATTATGCATGTATTCCACAAATAGTGTATAATCAGGATAATCTATGTGAATAAGTGTTATATTATTCAAAATTTCTATAGGTTATACCTATGTAAGAATTCCCAACTCAAACAAAATATTCTTAGGGAATTGCACACCTCTCCCTTAGGAGGGCACTCAGGATTTCTAAAAACCTACCACAGGGTTAAGAAGGATTTTTTTTGGGATGGCCTAAAATCACATATTCAAAATTTTGTGGCGGAATGTTTGGTTTGCCAACAAAATAAAGTTGAAACAATTAAGACCCGAAGACTATTAGAACCTTTATCCATTCCAAGCCAACATTGGCAGAAGGTTTCAATGGATTTTATGACAGGTTTACCCAAGTCTAAAGGAAAGAGTGTCATGGTGGTAATTGATAGACTTACCAAGCATGCACACTTTTGGGCATTATCTCATCCATTTAAAGTGAGTACAATTTCTACTGCAATTATGGAAACAATTCAAAAGCTACATGGAAACCCAAAGATTATTGTAAGTGATAGAGATCCCATTTTCACTTGAAATTTTTTGACAAAATTATTTTCTTGTCTTGGTACTCAGTTAGTTCATAGCTCATCTTATCATCCTCAATCTGATGGGCAAACTGAGATAGTAAAAAAATGTTTGGAATGATATCTTTGTTGCTTTGTATGTGATAAACAGACACAATGGGTCAAATGGTTGCCTATGGCTAAATGGTGGTATAACACTTCCTTCCATACTGCAACAAAAATGACTCCATTTATGGCACTCTATGGATATCATCCGCCATCCATCACATCATATTTAAGAGAAAATTCTAAGGTTCAAGTAGTGGAAGATCACTTCGAGAATCAACAACATGTTCTCCAACTCTTAAAGGATAACCTCACCTTGGCACAAAATAGAATGAAATAGTAGGCAAATAAACATCGCAGCTAAATAAGTTTTGATGCAGGTGATTGGGTATTCCTACGGCTACAACGATATAAATAAATGTCCCTCAAGTAAGCTAAGAAGGATTATAAATTATCACCAAAGTATTATGGTTTGTACAAGGTGTTGCAAAAGATAGGTACTATGGCATACAAATTGGAGCTTCCTGCAGCGTCTTGACTACACCTAGTTTTCCATGTTTCATGCTTAAAGAAGGTTATAGGTGACAAGCTTCCAATTCAAACAATATTGCCAGAACTTGATGAGGAAGGAAAAATCATATTGGAACCTGAAGTAGTTAAAGAAACAAGAACTCGACAGCTATGAAATCAATCAATTTCAGAGTATCTCATCAAGTCGGAGAACTTACCTGTTGAAGATTTCACGTGGGAGGATGAGAATTTTATAAAGAAGCACCCAAAACTACTCAAACATTGAGGAAAACACTTTTCTGAAGGAGAGGGGCATATTAGGTCCCTATAATACTAGTGATTCCTCCATTACTATTGTCGTTGTATCCCTTATTATTATTGTTGTGCCCCTATTGTCCCCATATTATTATTATTGTGCTCCATAGAATCCCTCTATTGTTATTTTGTGCCTTTATATTATTGTTAGGTCGGCTTGGTTATATTGTAACCCCTTAGAATCCTATATATAGAAAGGAGGTTTTGTCATTTGTATCATCCAAGAATTCTTCAATTCTATAATGTAAAGGAGGTTTCCCCCTCGAAGAGGCTAAATTCTAAGGCATTGATCTATCTTTTCTATCTTTTGTGAGTTGGTTTCATAACACTTGAGGTGTTGATTGGACTTCTCATGGCCCTAGTGGCTATCGAAGGAAAAATTGCGATGTCGTGAATTTTGCCTTTAGAGCACCCACGAGGGTTGACTTTTTAATTCAAACTTAGGAAAACTTTTTATTTTTTACTCTTCGTGATGTTTACAACTAAGAAGATAACACCTATACATGTTGTTCATTGAATATGTGTTTTCTACTGTGTACAAATAAGTGTACCATTTTTTCATAATAACAAATACCATTATCTAGGACTATATAAATTGAGCAATTGATGAGATAACAAGTTTTCCTTGCTTCTTCTACCCATATGTGATTTTTCAATCTGAAAATTTTACAAGATACTCCTCACCTTCTCCATGATAGTGCAATTCATCTTTATTGAGTGCCATTATGTTGGGAAGCACCAATAAAAATATTTTCATGTTTATTGTCAAAACTTATTACAATAATTTTGTAATACATTGGAGAAATGTTGTGCATGATTATATGTCCTTAAGCATTTGAGAAATTTATTAGTCTCCATTTTTAGAAGAACATGAAAATTTTGAGACATCTCAAACACTTCACCTTCAATTTTCATAGGGTGGGCCCAAACCTTCCTCTATGAATGTGACAAAATACAAGGCTCCTTCTAAGAATTAACATTCATCGACCCAAGCACATCAAAGTGTATTAATTCTAGTAATTTCTTTTTTTCTTTCATGACCACCTCTCATAAAAGAAACTCTTCAATGCCTACCATAAAAACAATGTTCACAAAGATCAACTTCATAAGATTTCAAACCTAGAAGTAGATTTTAATCAACAAGAACTTTTAGGCCCTTTTCACTCATGTGGCTTAAGAAATTATGCCATAACTCCATTGAGTTTCCTTCTTTTGTAACAAGAGTTACATCTGATATATTTTTCATTTCCCTCGATGTATATAAGGTTCATGTCTTAAATCCTTTAGCCATAACTAATGACCTTTTAACAATTTTCTATCCACCTTCTCCAGAAGTTGTGGAGTATCCTTCATCATCCAATCACCCATAGAGATAAAAATCATATGCATCTCTCAAACATTCCTAACCTATTTTAGAAATATGCCCTATCCTTCATTTGTATTGATTTGGACATCTCCCACTCCAATGATAATACAAAAATCATTATTTCCTAAATGTACTCTACCATTATTACTAGCTTCATATGTAATAAAATAATTTTTACTTGGAATCACATGGTGAGATTCTCGAGAGTCAAGTACCCAATCAATGATACAACTAGAAGTATATAAGCAAGATTATTCTATTGAAACAGTAAAAAAAACATCACTTTCAAAAACTACAATAATAGTTTTACATTCATTTGCGCTCCTTGATTTTTTTATTTATATTGTTTGACTTTTGTTCCTTTAGTTCTTTCTTCTAAAACCAACAATCCTTCTGCTGGTGTTGTGCTTTTATACAATGAAAACAAGTCTTCATATTCTTGATTTCGATTTGTCTCTTGATTTTGAATGCCACCATTTGATAAGTCCAATTTTCCTTTCACGGTCAGCTAAGGCTAGAACTTCTCCAACCTAGTTTTCCATAATTGATTTGCATGGTAGCTCCTCATTCATTAAAATATTGGTAACATCATCAAACTTCAAAGTTCCAATGGGTGCTAAAGTGCTCATAGCTACTACCAAATTCTCTCAATTTTCTAGCATGGAACACATAAGTATAATTACTTTTATTTCACAATCTAATGCAATTTTGAGACATGTAAACTAACTGGTAATTATATTAAATTTGTACATAAGTAGGATGACTTGTATTTCATAATCTAATACAATTTTGAGAGAGGAAAACTAACTCGTAATTATATTAAATTTGTTTAACTGCTCTATAATTGAAGCACTCCACTTCATCTTGAGGTTATATATCTTATTCATTTAGAATATTTTATTTGATGTTGTATTCTTCTCATACAAATCATGCACTTTCTTCCATGGCCCTTGTGCTCTCTTCTCACCCAATACATTAAGTAGACATTCTTTGCTAGATACTACCAAATTGTATCAATGACGTTTCTCTCCAAAGGCTTCCAAGTTTCATTGTTATTGTTGGGGTTTTTCTGCTATCCTTCAATTGGAAAATATTCATCCTTCATAATTAGTATATTGTCCATTTTTTATTTCCAAAGCGCGAAATTGGACCCATTTAACTTCTCCATATGAATTATAGTATTAATCTCTATATTGCTAAACAGACCTAGCTTACACCATTGAAAATAACAACATGCAACTAGAATAAACTAAAAAAAATATTTAATTCATATATTAGAGACAAAATTTACATAAAAAATCTCATTAAGAAAAAACTACAACATAGAGATTAAAAAATTATTTTCTTTTAATTACCATAATGATAAAAATATTATGGAGGGATGTTCGGAGGACCGACGGGCGCAAGGCGATCACGAGAGTTAGTTAGAAACTAGGGTTTCTGCAGTAACCTGCTGCGGCAGGCCTGAACAGTGGCAACTTGAACCGACAGAGGCAACGTGCAGGCCGGGGCCAGGCGTAGGAGCTGAGCGTCATCATGACAGCCCCTCAGGGGGTCGAAGAGGCGACTTCTCCAAGACATAACAGACAAAAAGGGCCCATTGGTAGTTCGGGAGATGACGCGACGCTTAAGGAAGGATACATAGAGGACAACCAGCAAAATAAGAAGGAATAAGCACAACAAGACAAGCCACAGGTCAGTTCATCCACATGCAAGTTGGTAGCTACCCACAGGCCAGAGGTGGAGCTACCAGGACATCGAATCAATGCACGAATCCAATATATGAGAGACCATGCTCTCATAGGCAAGTTTATTGGCTTTTGGCCCAATGAAAAAGCCTTACGAACCTGGATCGATGTCAAATGGAGGCCAAAGGGGCAAATAACCCTACTCTTAGGGCCGAAAGGATTCTTTACAGCCATATTCAATTGCTTGGAAGACAGAAACAGGGTCTTTGATGGGGGACCTTATTTCTTTAATTCGGCTGGACTTTTTCTGAGGGAATGGGTAGCTCGCTTTAACCCAGATAAGGAAGATCTGAGCTGGGCGCCGGTGTGGATCATATTGTATTCACTACCATGGGAATACTGGGAGGAGGACTCCCTAAAAGCCATTGGAGCCATCCTAGGCAAATTTGTCAAGGTTTCTGAAGAAACAAAGACAATAAGACTAACCTCTCACACTTCCTATGTTAGGATCTGCATCTACATGGACCTGAAACAGCCCTTACCTGATACGGTACGTCTTTTTCATGAAGATGAGGATTGGATTCAATTAATTGACTATGAGTGTGTTCCCTTCAGGTGTAGGAAATGTCATGCATTAGGACACCTATTTAGGGACTGCCCTTTGAACATTAAACCCACAGAACCAGTCAACCAGGAACAACAATCTGCAGATGGATTCACCAAGGTCACAAACAGAAGAAGAGGAAGCAGGAAATCAAATGGACCTCCCAAAACAACAACAGAAGACCCTGCAAAACCCTCCACAAGCAACAGTTTTGCAATCCTCGATCAGGAAGATCTGCAAAACCGGCCAAATCCCAAGCCCAACGAAGGAAAGGCAAAGTAGGTATCAGAAACAGGAAAACAACTGAAAACAGGGGATAAGGAGAAGGGACAAGGAGAAGACAAGAACAAATCCGCACCCGAAGTATGGAGCACACTGGATATGGAAATAGACAATACCAATCTTAATGGGCGCAAAGAGAAAGAAGCCGAGGATAGCTACCAAGTGCCACACTTTATGGAGGAAGACACAGAACCGATAGATATTGGTGAACTCGACATTTTAGGTCTGGAACAGGCTTGCCAAATAGGTAACTTCGATAAAATCCCTGACCAACAAGTGGATAATCTAGTTGAGGTTCTCAATAGAGCAAAAAGAAAATATTCATTAGGGGTTCAAATTGGCAGCCACTGGGATGGGAAGTTCATCTCCAAAGATAGAAAAAACCGAGGAAGGAAAACCACTTTAGAACGAACCATCAAGATAGGAGAGGTCTTGGTTGAGTCGGGCAGATATGCAAACTAACCAAGTATTTCAACACTGATCCCAAACCCTCTCAATGAAGCTAATATCATGGAAAATTCGAGGGCTCAACTGCCCCAGAAAAGGAAAGCTACTCAAAAACATGCTAATGGAGGAGAAGCTAGCAATTCTTTTTTTGCAGGAGACTAAATGTAATTTGACTTCTTTGGAAAAAATAGCAGCCAAAGCATGGCCAGAAGGTCTAGTCACGGCTGTAGATGCACAGGGAGCTTCAGGGGGTCTCGCTGTGCTCTGGGACGCAAGAAAAATCCATCTAGAGAATATACATGCAAATAAACACTTTATTCAAGCAACCTTCCATCTTCTAGGGACAAATATTTATGGTCATCTAACAAATGTTTATTTCCCGCAAGAAACTCACCGCAAGGAGGAGATCCTAGATATGTTAAGGTAGTTAAATGCAAACCGGACGCACCCGTTATGGGTATCTGGAGGATATTTCAATATGATAGCGTCCATGGAGGAGAAAAAAGGAGGACGATGCAGAGTAAACAGGGATGGATCAGTACTGAAAAATTTTATTCATCAGAACTGGCTCATAGACCTGCGAACTATCAATGGTCTCTATACTTGGAGCAACAAGAGAGCGGATCCGCAGCAGGTAGCCTCGTGCCTGGATCGTTTCCTAATCTCAGACAACGCTGTACACATAGGAGGTGAATTCACAGCTTCTATACTTCCTTATTCGGGCTCAGATCACTGGCCCATCGCCCTGCATTGGAACAGACCAGGTAACAACACGCAATGTCCCTTTAGATTTGAGGCATTCTGGCTAAATCATCCGAATTTCCATGAATTTGTCAGAAGCACATGGCAAAACTTCAATCCAACTGAAGATTCAAAAATGGCTAGGTTCCAAAAGAAACTGAAATATCTAAAAGGGGAGATCAAATGTTGGAACAAATCAACGTTTGGTAATATCTTCAAAGCAAAGGAACTTCTTAACCAGGAAATGAAAATGATTCAACAAAAAATGATCTCTGAGGGAAGAATGGCAGAGTTAACTCAGAAGGATCAAGATACGAAGCAAAAACTCCTAGAACGAGACAGACAAGAGGAAATATTATGGAGGCAAAAGTCAAGAATCCAGTGGCTGAAGGAAGGGGAGAGAAACACAAAATTTTTTCATAAAACCATAGTCCAATGAAGAATGAGCAACCAAATTTCCTATGTTATGGATGAACAAGGCAATAGGATTGAAACTCATGACGGGAAAGAAAAGGAATTCTTCAACTACTTCAAGGAAATGAACCAAGAACCTAATATCAACAGGAAGGAGGCGATTGACAAAATAACCGGACTCATTCCTAAGCTAATCATTGAGGACCACAATTCTCTCCTCCTCAAACCGATAAGTCTTCAAGAGGTTAAATCAGCGGTGAACTTACTAAAAGCAGGAAAAGCTCCAGGACCAGATGGCTTTACAACAAATTTTTTCCAACACTTCTGGGACACGATCAAATGGGAAGTTTGGCAGGTAGTGGAAGAATCAAGAACTCTCAAATGGATGTACCAGGGTATGAATGCAACATTTATTGCTCTGATCCCCAAGGCAGAGGACTCACCTTCTCCAGACAAATACAGGCCCATAGCTTTATGCAACATAATATACAAAATCGTTTCCAAGGTAATTTCTCTACGTCTGAAACCCTTGCTACCCCTTATCATCTCTCCAGAGCAATCGGGTTACGTAGAGGGAAGACAGATTACGGATGGGATAATCTTCACTCATGAAATAATACATTCTCTCAAGCAAGGAAAAAAACTAGGTATGCTTCTAAAAATAGATCTATCCAAAGCTTTTGATAGTATAAGTTGGGAATACATGCAATCTATCCTTAAAGCTTTCAGTTTTGCTCCTGCATGGGTCAGATGGGTCAGTAGTCTCATTTCCTCCTCATTTTTCTCAATTCTCATCAATGGTATACCTTCCTCTACCTTCCGCCCTTCCCGAGGAATTCGACAAGGAGATCCTCTCTCTTCGTTCTTATTTGTCATCATGGCTGAAGGTCTGGGATGTAGCATTAAAGAAGCCATCCTCTCCCGTAAAATTAAAGGCATTTCTCTACACCAAGCTCCTGTTGTCTCTCATCAGCAATTCGTAGATGAAAATATGTTATTTGGCCATCCTTCAGTGCAAGAAGCCCGATCCTTTAATGCTTTGCTCAATGATTTCTCTCTAGCCTCTGGAGCCCTCATCAATAGAATCAAATCCTAGCTCTTCTTTTTTAACACGCCTCCCTTGACCCAAAGAGCCATAGCAAGAATTCTAGGATTCTCCATTGCAACCCTGCCTTCCAAATATCTTGGGGCACCTTTAATAGCGTCGGCTCTCAAGCATGCCTCTTTGGCTAGACCTGTTAGAAAAACTGGAAGCCAAACTCTTCCTCTGGACCCATAGATCCCTCAACATGGCCAGCAGAATTGTGCTTATCAAAGCAGTTCTTCAATCCATGCCACTTTATTTATTCTCCATCATGGCTGCGCCAAAATGGGTCCTCAAAGCCATCAAACAACTGCAGCGCAATTTCCTTTGGGGGAGTTCAGGACCTAACAGAAAATGGGCCTTGGTTAAGTGGGAGAAAGCTACACTCCCCAAAATCGCTGGCGGAATAGGTCTGAGAGACCCAGAACTCAGCAACATAACAATGGGAGCTAAAACATGGTGGAATTGGCTAACCAAATCAGGCACTCTGTGGGCCACCTTATGGACATCAAAATATGCCTGAAATCTACCCTTGGAGGAGCACCTCAGAATGTCCGAAGTTAGTAAAGGATATGTAATATGGAACTCGACAATCAAACACAAAGAACTAATTCAAGGGCACAGTTTTTGGGAGGTGCGAGATGGAGGGACAACTAGGTTCTGGGGAGACTCCTGGCAGCAACTCCCCAATCTCAACAATATAATTTAGGGACTACCAGATTGAGAACTAAATCAGATGGATAAAGTTAACCAATATTGGAAACCACAAGATCAAAACCACAGGGAATGGCTTGAGGCGCACATCATCTTACCAAATAGCCCTGAGCAGACTAAACAGGCATTATCAGCAGAACTACAAAAATGGAAAATATTAAAGATAGCAGGTAGGGATAGGCTCAGATGGGGATATGAAGAAAAGGGCACCCTCACAACCAAAGAGGCTTATCAAATTATCATAAAAGATCGAGCAACTAAACACAAATTATGGGAAAAAATATGGAGCCTGCCCATCTGGCCAAAGGTCTCAACGTTTTTATGGCTCCTAGCACATAATAAAATTCTTACATGGGACAATCTAAGAAAACGGAACTTTGAGGGGTCGTCAATCTGCCCCGATTGCAAACAGGAAGAGGAGTCGGCTCTGCACCTAATGCAAACTTGCTCGCTAGGAAGACAACTCTAGGAAAAAGTAACATTTCGCTGCAGAAAAGAAGGAAGAGTGATGGGGGACATCAAAGGTACTCTACGCAACTTGGCTCAACAACCATATCAGAGCAACATCCTAAACACACTATGGCAAATTATACCAGGACTATTGCTATGGAATATATGGAAGGAAAGAAACCAACGAATTTTCAAAAACCAAGCAATGACAGTGGAGCAAGTATGGACAATGATTCATAAAAACACCCTAGAAACTCTGGATATTAAAAGCTGGTCACCGGAGGATTTCCCTTCCACTGCACAGGAACAAGCCATATGGGGAAATTGGCAAATACAATTACAAGGCATGAATTCAGCCAAAGACAGTTCTCCGAAGATCCCAGTCTCCAATTCCAGATGGACCCCTCCGCCCATCAATGTCTTCCACCTGAATTTCGATGGGGCATCGAAGGGGAATCCTGGAAGTACAGGTTATGGAGGACTAATCAGAGATCATCAAGGTAAAGCTCTCATCACCTTCTTTGTCTCACTCGGTTGGAACACTAACAATGTTGCAGAACTTGAAGGACTATGGCGAGGACTCAACCTTGCACAGGAACACCAGCTTATACCTCTGATAGTGGAAGGAGACTCTCAAATCATAATCAACATAGCCACAAAAATTCAATAGGGAACAGCAGTACACAAGGTAAGCAGTAGTTGGAGAATGGCCACCAGGCTTGAGCTGCTCAAACAATGGCTTGGCAATCATCCAGCTATATCCTTCAAGCATACTAGACAAGAAGGAAACAAGATGGCAGGCTTTCTGGCCAATCTAGGAGTGGATAGGGGAAAAGAATTCTACGAAGGGCCTCTACAAGACATAGCTTCGGAGGCAGAATTTTCCACTTTTCAATCCTTATTAGCCAAAGAGATGCAAGTAGGGGAAGATTCTCACCCCGATGCGGGTGTCTTCATTGTGCATTAATAGCCGTGCCATGAAGCCACGCGCAGGTAGCTGGGGGCAGGTGGAAAGGTTTGTAATAAGAGTTGAGAACAGTGCTGAGGTGACGGGCATTGAAGGAGCATTAATGCGAGAGCAGGCAACTGGTACGTAGAAGGAGGAGGAACAAGGATTAAACAGGGGAATTATGGAGAATGTTCGCGAGCATACAGACAGTGCTGAGGAGAGCCGCGTGATAGCGGAAGGTGTAGCTGATGCTTAAGGTTTAGCTGACAGAGGCGAGTCCTGGTGCGCTTGGCACGAGCAGCCAAAGCGTCCTCAGGAGAAGCCTCCCTAGTCAATTACCTGCAGGTCGAAGGTCAGTGAAACGCACTCCAGTTCTATCTCCAGAAGCACATTTCCATCCGCGGCAGAGGCCTGGAAGCGGAAAGGGCTTACACTTGAATTCAAGGTGCATAATCTCGGGCAGAATTTGGCAGGGAGTAGGCTCTGTATAGAGGTCTGCATTGCCAATTCTCACCTTTCCAGACTTCTCTCGCTGTTGGAGAATCGGACCAGCACGCTGCGTACTTGGCAAATGGCGCCCAGACTCAGAGCTACTCCAAGAAGGGGCCGAAACGCGGGTTACAGAGGAGGGATGGGAGGCAGAGGCAGGTCGCCTCCACGATGAATTTCTCCGCTTGCGGTGGCTTATCCTTCCCCCCAGGACCCTGAAGACTCTGACTCCTCACTCCAAAATTCTGTTCAGACAGCTAAATTTAGTTTCAAAAGCAAGTTATACAAGCCAACAGTCACGGCCCTGGTAACTGTTATATTTTCCGAAGAAGAAGAAGAGCAAGGTAGCTTTGAGAATTCAGAGGAGGAACACTCCCCCACCCCTCTGGGCAACTCGTCGAAAGAGGAGGACACCATCAGTTCTCAGTCTGCCTATACGGATCAACCCACCTCTCCAGGGGTCAATGAAGTCCAAAGCCAGTTAGAGGATCACAGCATCAGCCAAATGATTGAGAGGATGGAAGTGAAAGCGCACGGACCTGAGTGCTCTCAGCAAGGCATGGTTTAGTCCGACAAGGCGAAGAAATGACCGGATAATACTTATCCTAATCTATTGCAGCTCAGGCTTCCCCCAGGTGTCAAGCCTACGAATGTTCAGGACGGTCTAATGGTTACGTGGGAACGTGTTTCGGACGAGGAGAAGGATCAAGATGATGATGAACCAGGGTGATGGCCATTAAGCGTGCAGAGTTCTCAGGCAGGCCCTGTTTTTTTGGTATTTCTGTTTGTTCTTTTTGAATGCATATCAAAAAGCCCTGCGCGGCATTATCTAGTGAACAGCCTAGGCTAAAAATTTTGGACTGTCTGGTTAACTGTCTAGTTTTCAGTATGGTATACCTATGTAATATGGTAGTAGTTTTTTGGATTCCTGCTCCAGCTTCACAAGCTAGACACATGGTTGTGAGAGCAGAAAACACTGTTAGTTCTGAAATGTTTTCTTGACAGAGAGAGCTACATGACTCTCTCAGAGATATCCCCTCTCTGTAAATATCTTTTTTCTTCTTATTATAAATAGAATAGACATTACTCAGAAAAAAAAAATTAAAAAATATGTTTCACCTATTTTTATTTTTATTTCTCTATAAAAATAGCTTTCGTTACCCTACTATAAACCCAATATCATTATATTTTGATTCGTTCTCACACCTAACAATTTTCTAAATTTTTTTCACTTATTTTTACTTTTCAATAAGATAAAAAAGTTGTAATTGTACATGGTTATTGATATGCAGGGTTTTACACAAACAATCACATGTTCTGCTCTTAATCGTACATGCGATGGGATTAGACAAACAAAGCCCAATAGTTTGTGTTGATGTGGAAATATCTCAGTGGGAGAGTGATGTTTGGGACTTCAAACTTTTCAATAATTCTACAATGAGATGTTTTGATGTGGAAATATAACTCTACAATGAGATGTTTTGATGTGGAAATATCTCAGTCGAAGAGTGATGTAAGGGTGATGTTTGGTATTCACGTGAGTGCATAATGTGTTGGTTGGGGTGGTTAGGTTTTGCACTTCAGTCACGTTCGATTCCTGTGGGAGTTGCGTGTTTTTTGTGGGAGTTGCGTGATGCTGCAGCACATTTATTTTGGTGATGAAGTATGTGTTTAGGTGAAGCCGTAATTTTGCTCGCTTCGGCGATATATGTTGTATGATGGTATCTGCTAGCTTCGGCCATAAATGTTGTATGATGAAATCTGTTCGCTTCGGCGATATATGTTGTATCATGATTCTTCAGCGGGGATGCTTCTCCTCCACTGAAAAAAAAAAAGTGATGTTTGTAGTGCATATTTTTTAATAATTTTACTGTGAGATGATCTAATGGATAACATCTAAGAAAGTTCAGAAGCTTTTATCTAAAATTTACTATTTCAAATTTATTTGTTGTTTAAAATGATGTTGGTTTTATTTTCATTATCAAAAATATGATTGAAATATTGTTTCTAAAAAATTAATATTCTTTTACTCAAATTCCAAACACTTCTAACAATAAAAACAATTTATCCGCCTCCCTAAACAACTCCTATTATTAAAAATTGTACATTTAAACTTTATATTTGTGTTCTTAGCCCCACAAGCTAGGGTATGCGCACTATGAAAGTACTACGTGATCATGATCGTTATCTTGATTTGGCATAGTTATCTATAAATATATATTTTTAAAAGTATATACTTTTGTATAAAGTTAAAATTATTACTCTATCAGGGTAGAGCATGCGCACTCTAAAAGTACTACGTGTTCCTGATCGTGATCGTTATCTTAATTTGCCATAGTTATCTATAACTATATATTTTTAAAAGCATGTAAGTTTTGTATAATGTTAAAATTATACTTTCTTAAACGCTAGCCTTGATGAATCTTCATCATTATAAATTTTGATATTTGAAAAAGAAATCCATAAAGAAACTTAACAATATCTCAATCATTTATAAAAGGAAAATGAAATGAAAGAAGATTGAATTTATATATATTAATTTTCTCAGTCGTTTAATGGATTCCGCCTTCTCCAATGGATTCAGATAATGGACTCCGCTTTTTCCCAATGGTTGTACGGTGCCGAATGGACGCAATGGCAGATTTTTTTATTAAGTGGTCTGCTATTTTTGAATGATAGATTATCCCATGCAAAATTCCTTACGAACACCACGTGTTACAGGCGAACATGATACTATTTTCTTCTCAGTTTTCAAGAAACATAAAGCTGAGTGCCTTTTCTAATTTGAATTCTAAATTTATATGCACCCCAAGAATTTGCTTTCGTTTCGTTTTATGGATACACTTTGAATGGTTAGCATGAAAAGTTATCATTCTCTTTTATTTAAATTTTAAGTGAGTGAAGTTATATAAAGTTTTGAGTAGGCTTAATTTATTTTTAGTAAGAGAATTTATATATCGTTTGATTGGGTTTAATGATTAAGAGCATGTTTTCGTCTTAAGAGGTCATTGATTCATAACCAGAGGTAGAGTATGTATGTTTTAATAAATTTAGCAGTCAAATCATTAAGCAAAAGTGTGTCACTTGTTCCACAAACAAAAGATTATACTCAATTTCATGTTGGCTTGCAATGACCTTACATATTGAATATTAATAATATAGATTTATTGATTTATTCTCTTTTATTTATATATATTAATTATATATCTATTTATTAAATTTTAGTAACTAGTATATATAAAAAAAAATCAACTTTAATTTGAAAGAGAAGGAAAGTAAATTTACAATTTTTCTTTTTAATATAATTTGATAAAATTGTTTAATTTCAATAAATAATATTTAAAAATATTGATGATTAACATCTAAAAATATTAAAAAGAATTGTTAGTAAATCATAATAGTTTTGAAGAAGAAAAATGTTAAGAAACAAATATTTTAAAGTTCAGATTTAATGTGGTTGTGGATGGAACAAATTAAGACAAAATGCTTTTCATCTTGAACCCTCCTATTGCTACGAAGAATTCTTTAAACGCAAAGCCTTTTAGGAATTGTCCAATGCCCGGTTTCACTAAGTAAGAACCTGTGCTTATTTTAATAATAATGATTTGTTTATTTTAACAATAATGATTTTCTTCTTTACACTAGTCAACATAGAGAGATACTTTTGATCTTCTAGATTATGGTTGATCACATATTTATATTAGTTTAATTTCCTTTTATCATCTAATTATTGACCCCACTTCAATTTCTCATTAAATCTAGATGCGATAATATGCTTAATACAATTGTTATTTTATAAAGTGTCTCTTTCCTTGATATCGCAATGATTCAAGCAAATTTTGGTATCTTTATGACAACCTTGTTTGTATTGTAGGTGTTTTTGGATAAAGTGCCAAGCAATCTTACAAATCCATTTTAGGAAGCCTGATGTCTTGCATGTTGTTTAACATGGTCTTGTACATTAGTCACCTACTCATTGCCATGCTCTTGATGTAGAAAGTTCGTGATTTGGTGAGGAGAGGAAGATATGATGAGTTTCCTTTTATTTTTGAGATCGTAAGTTATAGAACACTTTTAGATTGTTCTCTACTTCTCCAAGGTTGTCAATAGCTATGTAGCCCCATGACTTCTCAACCATATAAGATAACAGTATTGATGAGATTCTCAAAGAGTTTCTTCCTATTCCACAAACAAAGTTCTTCTTATTTGCAATTGTATTCAAACCCATTATATGTTTTCCACCCTTGATTTATCCTTTTCCCAATGGTATGGTTCAATTGAGCTTGTGATGAAGTATGATTCCAAGTTTATTTGAATGAAGTCACTTCCTCTGAGCATTTGTTGTCATACACGAAAGTATTGTATGTGATATTTAGAGATATAATTATCATAATATTTGTTTTATTAACGTGAATAGTCATACTTGTACTAGATTAGAAATCCTTCAGAAATTTTAGTTGTTTGTTGAGATTATAGGTCCCATTTCCACAAGAACAATATTATCAACTTAAAGAAAGAGTTTGATGACTTCACCCTTCTAGTGTCAAGACAACACACCATACTTCTTGCAATCAAAATTCAAACTTATCGAATGCATATTCCAAAAAGGGTAGGGGATAGAGCACAACCTTGCTTAACTCCTATATTGCAATTAATTTATTTTGAATAGCTATCAATGTTCCTAAAATTGGAAGTAACATTCTTGTAAAACCTATTGATGAGGGAAAATGTCCTTGCAATAGTTAGGAGGTCTCATCGATGTAAAGTCCTAATCAAACCTCACATTGATCGGGATAAGAGCCCCATTCGATATGTGGAGCTTGCTACCACCATGATAGTTCCACTATTGGTTGTCAGAATGTAGATATCTTAATGCAAGGACAAGAATGAAATGCCTAGAGAATGGGGACAAGATTAGCTCACAATCAATAAACTCACGAAGCAATGTACAAGAATAAGGAAACAAAATAATCAAGAGAAGTATATCACAAAGAGTAGTCAGTTAGCCAAAACCATTCGAGACATAAAATTAAGGGAGTGCTAAAGGTTAACCACAAATTAGTTTAGAATAAGTTACTAGCATTAAGGTGGAATAAAAGAGCAATGATTCAAAAGAAAATAGGCATGCAATAGGTGCGAATTATTTCATAAACATATCTCCTGTATGAAAGAACACATACACACACAATGGAAATATTGGATAACCAATACAACCACTATAAATATGCACAAGAATCAATGCCATAATTGAAGAACTTCTTATTATTAATGCCGCAAATTAAATTACATGTACAACATGTCCATCAAAACACAGTAGTGGAATGTAAGTTTCTCACTCCATACAAAACCTTAGCCTCACCACATGTCATCCTCTATTGGTCAAGAGTAGAGTGCTTCTATCTCCTTAAGCACAAAATAGCTATCTAATTGGTAGTCGAGATCAAGTGCTAAGAGTCCCTTACAAATGAGGCATGAGGGTAAATTTATAGGAGTGAGGTGACCTTTTGCCTACCATGACGTTTCACCTACCCTTGTGATTATTGAACTTCCTCATGATTCTCTAATGTCTAATGACTATTACATGCTCAAATCAGTCTTTGTATTGTTGTTGATATTAGGATAAGAAATATGTCCACTATGATAGAAGAGAAGTTATGAGGAAAATATAGATGGTTATTGGAAACCCTAGAGTGCTTATTACTGATGATGCTGCAAATTCATGGAGACTTGCATGGGTTGATGAATAGGGTCATGACATTTATTTGTTGTAGTGAATGTCCATTTTCCTACTACTGCACCCTCCACCAAGTATATTAACATTAGGACTAGTACTAACACCCCACAACTTGGTTCATAGTATACCTTGGGAAACCAAATGGAGTTGTCTCGTGACAATTAATCCAAACAAGTATTGTTGAGATGTTTCTCTCTAGTATTGTTCTTGTAATTAAAATTTGCCTAGTATGGGAGGGAATTCATGCTTGTGTACACGAGGAGTTGTATCGTGGACAATATCCTCTTCAACTCTTGAATTTGAACATTCAACTTTAAATTGCATCTATGAGGACTTATGAAAGGAGAATCCTTCTTTCCTCTCCTAAGTTTTGTTGCTTCATGCTCTTGAGTTATGGCCAACTTCAAAAGGATGTTCAAGCTCATCATTACATGTAAAATACAATGATGCAAAATTATTTGGTATCTCAATTTCCATTGGATGGCCAACTTCCATCTATTTAAGGATGATTAACAATGTCTTTGTGTGTCAGTGTGACTTATACAATGTTCTTATTTCACTAATTGACCTTTCTAAGCAAAGCCTAGAACATTTGGGAAAAGTGTCCAACAATATGAAACTATCATCACATTTTCTCATTTCTACAACCTAGAACAAATCTAAAAGGAATTGATTCGCATTAGATCAATTTACTTGTTCATTATTTTCTCCAATAATTAATCCCCCTCTGTTGTTTTCGATTGCTTAGTAATAATGTTGCACATATTTCTAGAAGCCACTCATTAACAATTGTGTCATTTTCAATAGATATTTGCAATCTTGGAAACACAAGATGTCCAATTGCCTTATGAAGATTTGGCAATGCTTTAATGATACAACAAAGGTTTTCCACCTGTTGGCTTAAGGGGGCCTGGCCTAAGTTAGATTTGTTTGTGCCAACCAAAAAAACCATAACCATTGGCCATTTTGGCAACAACCTACATAGTGCAGGCTGCAGTCTCACTTGAAGCTATATTGGGGGATGCTAGAACCAGGTTTCTGAATACAGAGGTAGTGTGATAAGTGGTCTTAAGCCCTTGTAGCTTAGATCTACCTTCGTGTAGATCTATCTCCTTATGTCGTCCGCTACTATAACTTTAAGACAATGGATTCTAGACCTTCGTGAAGGTATATAATCAGACTTTATAGACTCTAAAGAGGAAAGTTGTCCACTTTCATGCACTAATTAATAACCCTATATCTGCCTTCATGAAGATCCATCGAATTCATCAGAAATTAAAACGGAATTAACCCTTACCTTCACGAAAACAGATAATTACTTAAGTCATGCATAAATATCATGGATTCAATAGATTCACTTAGAATTTAAACATCATTCCACAGAAAACATAACATTGAGTGACAAAACATAATTAAAAATAATACTGAAAGGCAAGGTATTCCTACAAAATAGGTCTTTATGAAGTTTCAACATTTAGTTTACAAACTTCTCCACCCCATGCACTCAGCTGAAGGGGTCTGCGGATATACCAAGGTCTCTTGCGCACTCAGCTGCAAGAGCCTTCCCCTTTCGTCTAAGTACATGAAACAGAGCTTTCCTGCCTTAGCACTTACCCAAAACAATTTCTATCTTGACTTAGCTACCTCTTAGACTCAATATGACTCAACTATATATAGATTTTTCCCTTACAATACCATGGTCTACGGACCATGGGTGAGTCTAAAAAACTTGACCTATCACTTACCCAAACAAGGGGCTAAAGCCCCTTTGACTCCTACTTAACTGCGTGCTGTGCATCCTTGTTTCGCAGAGACTTTACATTCTTTACAAAACTTTTACAAAATTTGGTTAAACTAACCTCAAAACTGACCTTGAGGAACCTATCCGAGTAGGTCCCCAACACCAATATGGTGGCTCACCCTCGAGTCAATCGGTTGGCACCTTGATCTTGCTGTGGAGGCTACCTAACTCAACCTGTAATGTTGTGATATCATCAGAGCTCTGCACCATGCCCTATTGCACTTCTTCTACTAGATTATCTATGGTTTGTCCTTCTACTGCTAAGCTCATTCTTCTCTGTATCTATTACACTGTCTTTAACTTTTCCTGAAGTGATAGAGTAAGCTGACAAGATTCCTCTATACATGGTTATAGTCTGGCCTTGAGAAGGGCCTCTTTCCTATGTAGCTCTTTCATCTATGATTGCAACTACTTACCTTCCTGCAATTGTGCAAGGTGTTGGGCTGGCACCAAAGTGCATGCATTCACTCAGACTTCATCATACTTTCATTGTGTCTCCCTAATATCTTTGTTAAGCCTATGCAATGTAGGGTCCTCTTGCAATTTTGTCCACAACTCCATGGTGTGATCAAACATCATTTGCATTCTGTGACTACATTATCCATTGTGCCCATGTTTTCCCTTATCGCTACTCCTATACCTCTAGCATAGTGGTAGGTTGCAACTTTAGCTGAAGTTCTGAGATATTCATCTCGAAATCGAACATTACTTTGTTGATCTTGTCATTTGACGTGCAGACTGTAGCAACCAATTTTCTGATCTTTTCTTTCATTATGACACCTTCTAGAATGTCCAACTCAGGAACTGTCTTGAATGCCTGTGTTATCATTGTCTCCAGGCTCTGACTGCATGGTTGTAGTTCCTCCTTTTCTTTCAAATCCTAAGCCTTATCCGTGAACATCTTCTCATTATCGAACCTAAATTCACTTATCACTATAAGCGCTCATTGTTCTATGATCTGCAGCTCGTCTAAAACTCCCTGATGCAGCGCATGGAGGGTCTAGAGTAGTAGCGTAGCTAAGTTCACCCCCATATCTTTAACTGTGCTTAATACATCACAGTTTTCCTCTTAGTCCACACGAACATACCCTTCTGGTAAAGGTATGACTCTGATGTCCAAAATTCATTCCAGTTCTTCTACTGTCCCGCTCCCTTGCGCCAGGCTTGCTTGCACCTCGCTCGCTTGTCCGACGCTCACCTGAATCCTACTGGTTTGGATCTACATCTCATGCATATCATTCTAGACACTCCCTAGCGTTTGCATATATTGATGTTCAAACTGTTGCCACAATTCTGTTGTGGTATCTCTAACCTTGTCACCAATCTCATCGAGATCCCCTTCTGTGAGGACCATCGAGTCGATGCATGTCTTCTTGTCTGATTTATGTTTCTTTTGTGGCCCAACAGTTGTCTCCTTTCTGTGCTTCTTATTCAATGTGAATGGAGTGATCTTCTCCTCTCCACCGCCCACGCCCTATCCTAATAGTTCCTACTCATCTGTATGTTGGGAAGTTGATTCTTTGACTTCCTCTGTACCCATTCTTTCTTTCTCAAAATGCTCTTTTACAGCTCGTTCTTTCTCAGCATGCTCTTTCTCCATAGCTGCCTTGTCAGCATCTTCTTTCATCTTCTGCTTAGCTATGGCTCACACTACCTTCTGTGCTGCTTCTCTATGTTTATGCATAGTGGTGGACTACGCAACAGAACTCTTGACACCCTTACTAGTACCTGCACCAAGGTCTGTGGGTTCACACCACTTTGTTCGCCAACTCCCCACAATATTTTTTACATTAGTCTATGATACTAAGTATGGCAACTTGTGACATATAAGATTAGGGTCCTTCCACGCCCTAATTGATACATTGTGGAAATTGGCCTTGAACTCCACAAAAGCCCTTAATTGCTCATACAAAGTTGGGGACAACCATGGCCGCTGACTGATGATTGTCCTAAGATCCATATCCATAAAGATCCAGAAAATCATCGACTCCTTCATCCTCTCTAGATCATTTTTTCCCATAGTGAAATGAACTTCGCACTTCTAGTAAATCTTCCGGCTGTGAAGGAAACTAATTTTCCTCCAACAATGTCCATGCTACTATGACAATTGACAATAGTAGCCACACATAATGAAACGACTTACTATCCTCCTGATCTTCGCGACAGTTCGCAAGGAACTCCTTGCACAAATACTTCACCTAGTTATATTGTACTCCTTTCACACACTGGGTGGCCAATGATACTACAGGCACAGGAACTTTGTCCGTGCGACATTGCCTCATAATTTTTCGTACAAGTATTTGGTTGGAAAACTACACCGCTTGGTATTGAATGGAGCGGATACAATATCAAGATGAATCCTTTATGAGACCAAACTCCACCTTCATCTTATCTAATAACTCCTTTTCTCCACTTTTCCCTCCAAACTCCTTGGTAGGGTCTGCCCCTTTGTATGGCAACTTTGTAATATGATGGATGAGCATGTCTGTAATCAGGATGGGCTTCCCAAGCCATAGGAACCCATCATGCATTAGTAGAAGTAGCTCTCGCTCACACACCTTGTTGATTATTGATCTGTGAAAGTGCAACACGCAGAGCATGTGCAACAACTTGACTTGCTCAACACCTTTGACCCATTCCATGGGTTCCAACTGTGTAACCCTAGTTTCTCCATAATAAATTTTATCATGTACTTGTGGGTAGCCAAATGGGGAAATCTCTCATGATTCTTGATATCCCAATCCTCCATCTCCAGCACTAGAATGTGCACTAGGGTTGTGCCTTCAAATTCCACCTGTTATGGCAACATGGGTTTCGAGACTCTAAACTTCCTGGAATCAGGATCTTTCGTGACTTTGGTCTTTCCCTTCAGTGGAGGGATATACTATCGGAGCTGTGTGATAGGCTCACCCTCCTCAGCATCCAATTCCTCCACACCTTGGAATTATTCTTCCTCTAGATCCAAAACTTTCTCTAGCTGCATACCCTTCTTCTCCTTTTGTCGAACATCTGGATTCTTCCTTCGTGACCATCTCACTACCATGGGTTTCTTCTACTTCTCTTTTGTAGTTGATTTCTTCAGCCTATGCAACCTTGGCACTATAGGAACAGTGGGCATAGTTTCCATGCTTGTTATTTCAGTGTCGTGGCGTCAGAGATGACAACTTCGGAACTCATGAATTCTTCGGGATTTTGTGGTAGTCATTTATGCAAGAATAGTCCTATCGTTAATTGCAGGCAATGTTGCAAATATTGGACTGGGAATTAAGTCCTCCCAAACCTTAAAATTCATACAACGAAAATAAGAGGGCCCAAACAAAATTCTCAGGATGTAAAGTGTTCTTCGGTGGACCAACATGCCCAATTTATAGGGAGTTTTGAATTCAAATTTGATCGTTCCCTCCAATTTCAGATAATAAATGCATCTTTGGTGGCAAATCTTCAATGTTGTTTTCCATAAATGGCACCTAACCAATCCTATTAACAATATTTTTTCCATCACATCATGAATAGTAACTCCAATGGCTACTTTTGGACCCATCTGCGTGGTACCATCCTCCATGGCACAGCTCATCCAACGCAGCTCTGCCTATCACACTTCTATCTTCCTTTGTGCAACCTTCCTACTACATTTTTCTCCTCTTCGAGCATTGTATTTTATAGTCCCACAATTCCTTGCAGCTACCTAGATTACCAAGATTGTCCTGCTACCATATAGTCATTGCGCAGGGGCAGGATCCCCTATGTACAGCTTCAGCCTACTTCCATTCACTTTCCTAGGGAATGATTCCCCATTCAACTTCATGAGTTGAATTGTGCCACCATCTGTGATCTCCTTAACAACATATGGCCCTAACTAATGCATTTGGAATTTCCCTGGAAATTCGGTGAACTTACTATCATATAGCAGCACTAAATCATCTCTCTTAAAAGTGCACAACTTAATATGCCTATCATGCCATGATTTCTCACATTCCTTTTACACTTGCTGATGAAATCCGGTAAGAAAGTAGTCCTCTTCTAACTCCATGATCTGTGAGATCCATCCCTCCAAGGTCTCGCGATCTACCATTTATGTCAAATTTGTAATACGTAAACTTGGCACAATCTACTCCATGGGCATCACTGCTTCAATCCCATAGACTAGCCTAAACGGTGTTTGGCCTATCAACTTCTTGCAGGTCATCCTATATGCCCATAACACTACTGGAACGCACATATCCCAGTCATTCCTTTGCGCTCGTCAATTTGTCCTCCAAAATTTTATTAAATGCTTCCACCGTTCCATTCACCTATGGGTGATAGGGCATGCTCTTCTGATGATATACCTAGAATTCCTCAAGCATCACGCTCATCATTTCATTTTACAAATGTGTACCCCTATCGCTCATCAATATCTTAGGGCATCCGAACTACGTTAAGACATATTCAAACAAAAACTTCGCAGCAATGGCAGTTGTACAATCTTTCACTAGTTATGCTTCCACCCATCTGGTTAAATATTCAGTTGCAGTAATGATATACCATGCACCCATCTTTTTACCTGGTCGTTGTATTGGACCTATAAAATCAATAGCCCATTTATCAAATACTTGCAATGAAAGCTGAGTATTTAATGACAACTCATCCCATCGTGAAGGTTTCCCTGTCCTTTCAAAAGCACCTCACGCCTTGTAGTATGCCTTAGAATCCTTCTGTAATATCAGCCACCATAACCCAATGCGCAAAATATTTTGCGCGGTCACTTTTCTAGCATAGTGTCCTCCTACCACTTCTCCATGTGCTTCATTGAGGATACTAGCATGTTCAAACTATGGAACATACCTTCGCAATATCTCATTTGTTCCCATCTTATACAAATAACCTGCTATCACTAAAAAATCTGTAGCGCAAACTATTAACACCCTCTTTTGCTGAGTATAATAACCTTCTGGAGTTGTTCCCTTTGTTAAAAACTGAATGATATCTGCAAAATGGTCATCTATGGTGCGTACCGCAAAGAGTTGTGCATCTGGAATTCCTTCCTCCATATTATTTGGTTCTTCGCTAGTTGCAACCCTTGATAGATCATTAAGTCCTACATTCAAGATTCCTGGCTTCACAATCACTTCAAAGTCATATTCCTAAAACAAGAGTAACCATCATTAGATATTTCCCCCCCAAAATAGGCTTATTGACTAGGTACTTCAAAGCGGAGTGATATGTATATATTTTACAGTGTCCACCCAACAAATAATGTCTAAACTTATGCAGCACATAGACCATTGCCAACCCTTCATGCTGTGTAGTGGAGTAATTCTTCTCTACCTTGGATAAATTTCTACTCACAAAGGCTATCACATGATCAGTATCTCCTTCACCTACCTATGTTAATACTACTCCTAACGCAATGCAAGAGGCATCTACATCCACATGGAATTCCTTTTTCTAGTCTGGAAACACCAAAATAGGCGCAGTCACCATCTTTTCCTTCAAGACATCTAAACTCCGCTAACAATCTTCATCCCAACAAAACATTGCATCTTTCTTCAATAATTTCTCCATCGATGCAGTTATCTAAGAATATGCCTTGATAAACTTCCTGTAATACCCAGTGTGCACCAATGTCATGCACAGTTGTTTCACATTCCTAGGAGCTTCCAAATTCACAATGGTAGTGATATTCGCACGGCCCATCATTAATCCCTGCTTACATACAACATGTTTGACCAAAATTCGTTTAAGTTTAGTGCGATTTGATATCTCTGACATGTATCCAGCATGAGGCGTAGACTCGCAACATGGTACTTCATCAATCTAAACACAGTTCAATCATCAAAATACACCTCCAGGAATTTATGAATAAACTCTTTGAATGCCATGATCACAATCCAAGAAATGATGACATGCATGTTCTTCAATCCAAATGGCATTATTGTATATTGAGATAAATCCCACTCCATTGTGAAGGTTGTCTTGCTTTGATCTTTCGGCATGATATTTATTTGATAGCCCGAAAATCCATCAATGAATGAATAAGCCTCCTGTCCACCAATGTTCTCTAATACTTCATTAATAAATGGTGTTGGGAACAGATTGTGCATGCATGCATCATTTAGCTTTCTTAAATCTACGCATATTCAGATCTCACCTTTCTGTTTCTTCTCTTGGACCACCATTGGACTTATCCAATTGGATTCCTCTACTGGTTCAATAATACCAGCATCCAACATTTTATCTAGTTCTTGCCGCACCTTCTCTTTATACTTTGAAGTTAGTTGATAAGGCCTATGCTT
This sequence comes from Pinus taeda, assembly GCA_000404065.3. NCBI lineage: Eukaryota > Viridiplantae > Streptophyta > Pinopsida > Pinales > Pinaceae > Pinus > Pinus taeda. Next base: position 181,765 of record APFE030051369.1, on the reverse strand, counting down.
AATAGGCTTTGCATCTGGCTTCAACGTAATCCTCATAATACCTAAATCTATGATGATCCCTTTTAAATCTGAAAACTTCTTTGGGAATAAATCATGGTACTCGTGCAGTAGCTCAGCTACCTTATCAATCATATCTTCATCCCAATAGTCACTTATCTTCACAAACTTAGGTTCTGATTTAGACCCAATGTTTACTTGTCAAGTTTTCAAAGGTTATGATATATCTAGGTTTGCCACGTTTGGTCCTTCAAGTTTGCATTTCCTTTTGTCTCTGGAATGGTGATATTTCATGGATCATTTTCTTCTTTAGTAGTCACATTATAACACCCTAGAGCATGGTGCATTTTTTTACTCCATTCCGTCTGAGCCCATTCTACCGGTCCCTTTGGTGTTCTGAATATAGCTACTTTTATCTCTTGGAGCGCTTCATCAATTCTTTCAAACACATCCTCAAAATTGAAAGTTAATGGAAAAATCCCCCTTAATATTTCCCATTCATTTGTCCCATGGTGAATCTCTGTCTCCGAATACCAATTCATTGGGATTGTATCTAAGGTATGATAGAAAATGTGCACCCATTCTGGTTGTGGTTCTATTCCCCAGGCCTTAGTCCATCGTGCCAAATGATCGCTTTGATCACCCTTCCCATTGCATTTTTCTGTCATCTAGGTATTAGCATATCCAAGCCTTAATTTCATCATCCTTCTATATTCCTTCCATCGAGCAAAGTTCTCCTTGTGTGTACCCCACCAATGGGCAAGCATAGTGCGCAGCGCTAACTCCAGTGCCTGGAATTAATATTCTTCTGACACTTCCCTTTCAAATCCATGCAAAAACAACTCCACATTAGTCAAGCCATCATAATGCAGAATATTTCTTACCTCAGTTGAGACACATCGCAACGACTTGGTCATCACATTACAACGGAGCGTAGATACTTCATGTAACAGACTCTGCCAGTGTTCAAGTTCTTCATCTCAATCTGAGGTGCATGAGCTATCCCCATCCCACACAATTCATCCATCAGCCATAGGATTGATCTAATCCTCATCCCACACTGTGATCTTATATATCTGATCTAGATCATCATCACTTCCACGAAGTTGTGGACAGGTTCAGTATAATGCGCTCCTTTTGTAGGGTCAAGTGGTAGTATAACCCTCAGTGACTTCTTTTCAAATTTCATCTTCTGCTTCTTCAAGTTGATTACCTCATTCATGTCAATAGCCCAGTAAATTCTTAATAACACGATGTATGGGCTACTGTCATCCAGTATTTCAATGACCTCAAAGTCAGCCAGTGCGCTTGCACCCTCAATGTCCACCATTACACCATATAAGCACCCCATCGAAATAATCTTCTGTTACTTGGCCATGCACAGCTGAATAGGAGACCACTATAGCGCAGGTCTCCCCATCCTCTCCCACAGGACATTCGCATTAGACCCCAAATCCAATATTACCTGGTCCATCTTGTATTTGCCTACCTTCGTAGTCAATCTCATCTCACATCCCATGTGCTTCTTATGCTTACCAATTTTCCTCACAGTGTGCTATTTAGCGTGTGTCTTCTCTTTATTTCTGAACTTGTCGATTAACTCTTGCAACCCCTATACTTCTTTCTAATCATGCAGTAACTTCATACAAGTCTTCAGGAAAGTAGCTAGTATTGAAGGATCTACCTCTTGCGTTGCACTAGTCTTTGGCATTTTCTCCTGACCTATTGAGGTAGAGACATCGACGAAGTTCTTTTGTGGTTCCATGAAGGTTTCTTTAGTACATTTAAGATCAAATTCTACTTCCTTCTCAACAACCTTGCACACCCACCCTACATCCTTAGGATGCTTACCTTTATTTTCTCCTATCACCATACCACTTCTCGTCATTATATTTATGCTATGATATTCTTTGCGGGGCTCTGCCCTCATGATTTGGATGTTTTCGTAGGTTTTTGGGAATGCACCTTCTTTTCTTACATCTTTGACATAAGGATCAAATGTTCCTCTATGACATGGTCAAACTGTCGAAAATATTGACATGGTCGATGTGTGGGATTTATACAATCTCACACGAAGTGCCCTTCTTTGCCATAGTTATACCAGATTACCTGCCCACACCCTCGACCTGGTCCACCACCCCTTCCTCGTCCTCATCCCTAGAATCCTCTACATGCAACTCCTACGCTATGATCCTGAGGCTAGTTCTTTGCCTACATATGATAGGTAGGGGTTTTATCCATCATCAACTCATAACTTCTACAATGGCATTCATCATGGCCCACATATTTATAGAATTGCAAAACAACTGCTAAGGGGTCTGTACAAAATTCTATACTAAATGGCAGTTATCAATGGTGTGTTGTCCTATAACGTGACAGATAGCACACCATAGCATAGCTCCCATGCTCGTGCCAATGTTATTCTCTGGTTGAAGGGGAACAGACCCTCCCCCAATAATATAGTTCTCATACATTGGGCAATGGTCCTTATCATGTCCATGGATCTTTCACTTCAATCACCAGACCTTAGCGTGCACCTCCGGCTGGGCCTCCTTTCCTTTCTTGAGACTCTGCAATTCCAAGTGTAGGCTTTCTAGCTGTGAGTGAATCTGTCGCACTCCTAGGTTTGTGTCCTATATGTGTGAGGCATCTAGCCTCATCGCTATTTCCAAAGATTCTACTTGCATTGATATCTTTTGTTCTTATGGAGGCACTCTTAAATGTGGCAAGAGTGGCGCTATATACCAGTCGCAATGTTGGGAATATGTGATTATCATATTGGCTTGCCTTATCAGGCATTTCAACCTTTCATCAAAATCCCAAGGTGACTCATCTACCTTCTCTCGAATCTCCTTAAACTCAATTACTAACTATGCCTCTGACTTAGGCTTAATGAACTCCTTATTCAAAGCTTGTTGGGTCTCTACCAACATCGTGTTGGGGAAATCAATGAAATACTTGATGTACCATGTTAATGCATGATCCTGTAAGGCTATAATTAACCACACTTTTTTGATGTTATCATCTGTAATCTGTTGTGTTATCCATATAGCTCTTGTGACAAACCAAAAATTTTCAGGATCTTTGCTCACAATGCCTTTAAAAATTAACACCTTCATTGCATTAACCATATTGAATTTTGGAAGTGGAGGTGTAGGGCGTGAAGGTGTAGGAGTATGAGGCAGAGGTGGAGGTCAAGGTGGAGTGGATGGATGAGGTATCCTTGAGATACCCTCTGTAATTAACTGAACTGCACTTCACGGCATAGTCGGCATCGTCGCTTCATCATCGATTTAAGGGGGTTCAATGAGTGGATATATTCTAGGCTTGATCCTCTGTTTCTCATAAAGAATCTCCCACTTTGCATAGCCCCAAACTTCAAGGTACTTGTACAACCCTCTTTTCACATAACATAATTTTAATCCTAGTTTTTAATGATTTCAAATACTTACCTCGCAGTCGTTTAAGGAGCCTTCTTTCCTCTTCTCTATAGCTGATATTTTTGTTGATCACAAAATAAGTCATGAAACTTCCTAGTGTATGATCAATCTAGTTATCCACAGCTTGCGCAATATTTCTTTCTAATGCCTCCAGACATCACACTAGTTCATGAGTCCACACTATAGGACCTTCAAATCTCCACGTCCCTTGACTATAAGCTAATTTAGACAACCACTAGTGTAGTTTCTCATGGAAGAAACATAAGAACGCATCAGTCTCGTCTGTGTATAAAACTCTCTGCAACCACTGCTCTTTGGACAATTTAGGGCTTATTTTCTCTTGAGCCACAAATGTGTCCACTTTTCGATCAATGCACTTGTCAATCTCTTTCTTTGTAGGAAACCATTTATCACACATCTATTAGATAGATCTCGGTCCCAGCAATGGAACCATTTGTTGGCTTAAGAGGGCCTGACCTAGGTTCAGATTTGTTCACGCCAACCAACAAAACCATAACTGTTGGCCCTTTTGGCAACAACCTACATAACACAAGCTGCAGTCTAACCTGAGGTAGTATTGGGGGATGCCAAAACTAGGTTTCTGCATCTAGATATGGTGTAATAAGCGGTCTTAAGTGCTTGTAGCTTAGATCTGCCTTCGCACAGATCTCTATCCTTCTATGGTCCGCTACTGTAAATTTAAGAAAACAAGTTCTAGACATTCGCGAAGGTCTGCGATCAGACTTTATAGACCCTAAATAGGAAAATTGTACACTTTCATGCACTAATTAATAACCCTAGATATGCATTTGTGCAGATCCATCTAATTCATTAGAAATCGTAACCGAATTAATCCTTACCTTCGCAAAAATAGATAATTACTTAACTCAAGCATAAATATTATAGATTCAATAGATTTGAGCAACATTTAAACATTATTCAACATAAAACATAGCATTGAGAGACAAAACATAACATAAACATAATTAAGAATAATACTCAAAGGCAAGGTATTTCTCCAAAATCAATCTTTATTAATTTTCAGCGTTCATTTACAAACTTCTCCACCATGCACACTTAATTGCAGGGGTCCACACACTCAGCTACGGACTTACCAAGGCCTCCTCCACACTCAGCTGTAGAAGCTTTCCCCTTTCACCTAAGTACAGGAAACAAAGCTTTCTTGCCTTAGCAGTTGCCCAAAACAATTTCTATCTTGACTTCACTACCTCTTAAACTCAATATTACTCAACTATATGTAGCTTTTTCCCATACAATACCATGGTCGGTGAACCATGGGCAAGTCTCAAAAAACCGACCTATCACTTACGCAAACAAGGGGCTAAAGACCCTTTGACTCCTACTTAACTGTGTGCTCTACATCCTCGTTTCATGGAGACTTTACATTCTTTACAAAAAATTTACAAAATTTGGTTAAACTAACCCTGGGGACCCTATCCCAACACCACCCCACTGTAATTAAAGGTGATTCCCCTTTGAGTATTTAATAGTAAACATATCATTATTCAAATCAACATATATCTTATCATTTGGATTGTTGGTAAGAATGAATCCATAATTCTTAAGGAGCTCCAAGTATATTGTCCACTCATCTAATAATGAGTTCTAAGACAATTAATAAGGTATTACAGACTTATATGCATGGATTAGTCTATGTCATTATATGCAATGGATCGATAAGATTGTGAAATGCACAGACAGTTAAGTAGTAACAAAACATAATAGATAAAACATGACACAAAAAATTTAATAAGGATTTCACCCAATACTCCTGGGCTACATCTCCTGGTCCAGCCTTCAATGGTGGCCTCTCTATTATGTCTTCAAGCAGAGTTTTGTTTACAACAGTGAGCTCAATTTCAGCCTCACACACAAATAGAAATACAATAATTAGATCTTACTTGAATCTCTCAAGTTCTCTATGAGTACACAAACTCTCTTAATGCTCTCTATCCTAAACTTTGTCTTGGAATTTGCCTAAATATTGCTCTCCCCTCATGCTCTCTCTCTGTGGCATTTTAAAGCCAACTACGCTACCTATTTGTTTCATTTCCTTGGCTCTCAGTCTCCCTAGCCTATTGAACGCTTTGAATCCCTCTCCAGAATTATACAATCATTGCCTAACACATGGAGAGGAGGTGCCCACCCATTCCGCAGTGCTAGAGTTCCTTGAGCCTCTGAAACACCTGAAACGGCCATGCACTGTTTCTACAGTGGAAATACATTTTAACAGAGAAATTTGCCAAAACCATGATATGTCGAACTTCAAAAGTCCTCCAATACACTTCATTCCCCTATTGGGTCTGTTCACAAGTCTTTATTGCATATCGGAAGGGCTCCGTCCCTATGTATTTTTTTAATACGAAAATACATTAAAACACTGTAAATCCCACATTCCCAGACCTGAAATACTATCCAATATCGTTAATAAACCCTTTCAGGTCCGCAACATCGCATCAACACTTTTCCCTTTAGTCTCTTGTTTGTTCATGAAAATGCAACTTACAAAGGAAAACTCAGTTTTCCAGACTTCAAAATATATGCACTACCTCCTATTATATTATCAGGTCCGTAATATCGTTGCCTTTATTGGTATCGTCCCCGCTCCACTGAATAGTTTCGATGTGTTGCGATATATCACAACCGCTCATCGCAATAACCCTTCTGTCATTTGTAAGCGCTTGTACAATCCCTCAATAGCGATCCGGAAATGTAATATGGGCCGTCGATCTACACGCTTGATCGACGGTCCAGATTAACTCCGCCAATCGTCGTCGCATGCCTTATTTGGATCTCGCCGATTCCACTGATTATTGTCGCAAGGCTCATGTGGATCCTGCCGATCTCTGCCAAAGGTCACCGCCGATTGCGATTACCAATCTGATCTAGATAATTGATTGGCCAGATCAGACAATTACTGTGCATCACTTGTTCCACACCTCCATAATCTATTTTATTCATGATTTCGTGGGTTTTGGGCCTCCCGATAGTGTTTCTCCATGCTGCTAAGGGTGTTTCCTCTGCGTTAACTTTGATCTTTTAAAATATTTTGTTCTTTGGCATGATTTTTAGAGTTTATGAAGACTTAGAGAGCATTCTCGGATCCATATGGATCACGCCTTCCCACTGAAATAGGCTTTTGGACCACCAAAAGTTGGTTTTCAAACATTGCCTAAGTGAGGATACAGTTGCCTCACTTGTCCAATCTCTATCCATTTTGCACTACTAGGTTTTGAACCTTTGAGTCCAATCCTTAGGTACTCAACATCTCCTTTGCACATTGTCCTCACCTTCCTGTCTAGAACTATATCTTCCTGTAGCTCATTGAACAGATCATCAATGGAGGGCAAATGAATTTGCTCTTTAGGATCTTCATTTAATGAAGGTTCAAACAGTCTTAAATTTTCTGCATTTACTACTAAATAGATATGCATGTATGTTGGCAGATCAAGGCGGAAAGCATTCTCACCAATTTTCTCAAGTACCTTAAAAGGCCCATACCTTATTGGTTTCAGCGTCTTTCCTTCACCTTGCATTTTTTCCTTGCTGATATACATCCAAACTTGATCGCCAACTTGGAAGTTGTGCTCCACTCGGTGTTTATCATGCCTTGCCTTGTATTTGGCTTGGCTCTTTTCCAGCTATTCCTGAACTTCCTGGTGAATCTCTTGGATTTGTTCAATGAATATAGTTGCCTTGTTCACGTCACTGTGTCTAACAACTGCTATGACTTTTTCAAAGACAAAATCCAAGGGAGACCTTGGTATGAAACCAAAACAGGTCTTAAAAGGAGATCTCTGTGTAGAAGAATGTTTAGCATGGTTGTAAGCATGTTGCACATAACATAAGTGTTCATCCCAAAGCTTGGGATGCTTGCTGCAATAACTCCTAAGCAACTAGATTACTGTCATGTTGACTACCTTCGTTTGGCCATCTGTTTGTGGATGAAAAGCTATACTTTTCTTCAGTCTGGTGTCAATTAATTCCCACAGATTTGACCAAAACTTTTCAACCAATTGGGAGTTTTGATCAGGTACTATAGAAGTGGGTAACCGAAAATGCACCCAGAAATGCTAAACGAAGAATTTTGCTGTTTGTTCAGTTGTAATTTGTTTATTACAAGGTATTAAAATACACATTTTGCTGAACCTGTCCACAATAACATAGAAATAGTCATGGCCATTTCTAGATTTCGGCAGTCCTCCAACAAAGTCCATGGAAACACTTTCCCAAGAACGGGAAGGGACTGGTAGTGGAGTGTACAAGCCTAGTTTTCTATTGTTGTGCTTGCTTTTAGCACACATGGTACACCCTCTTACATATCTAGAAACTGTTTCATGTATTTTTGGCCAATAGCAATATCTTTGTAGTTGTGCAATTGTTTTGCTTACACCAAAATGACTTGATATCAGAGAAGTATGTGCTTCCCTAATTATATTAATCCTCTATATTTGTGGAATGCATAGCTTTCCCAAATGATACAAGAGTTGGTCCTTAACATAGTAATCCAATTCTCATACCTCTTTGCCATTACTTAAAGCTACATATACATCTTTAAAGTCTATATCTTGAGTATATTGTTGAATGTAGCTTTCATGCATTACTGAGTTATGCTTAAGTATAGTAGATGCATTTATAATTGGCCTGGATAACATATCTACAACTTTATTGTGTATGCCCTTTTTCTATCTGATGACTAAATGAAACTGCTGTAGGAAACCCATCCACCTATACTGTCTTGATTACTGCAATTTAGTTTGTGAGTGCAAGTATTGAAGTGGTTGATGCTCAGTGTGTATAACTGTTTCTTTACCCATTAAGTAATGTTTCCACTTTTTCACACTCTGGACTAATGCATGCAATTCTTTATCATATGTAGGATAATTAACTACTACAACATTAAAAGTGTCAGAATGGTAGCATATGGGTTTACCATGTTGCACCAATACTGCTCCCATGGCATAATCACTGGCATCTATTTCGATCTCAAATGGTTGTTGAAGATTTAGCAATGCTAGTACTGGTGTCATACTAAATTTATCTTTCAAGGTGTCGAAGGCTTTCTGTTGTTTGCCTCCCCACTGAAACACCTTGTTCAATCCTGTCAAAGCATGTAAGGGAGTTGCAATTAAGGAAAAGTTAGCAATAAACTTTCTCCAATATTGTGCTGCCCCTAAGAAGCTTCTAACTTCTGTAGCAGACTTGGGCTTAGGCCAGTTTACAATGACTGCAACCTTAGAGGGATCTATCTTTAGTTCACCACCCCCTACAATATGACCCAAATAAGTCAAAGATGTTTTACCAAATTCACATTTTGACAATTTAACATAGAGATTTGCTTGCTTCAAAACATCTAGAGTCTGCTTTACATGCTTCAAATGTTCTTCCCATGTTTTACTGAATACAAGAATGTCATCTAGATATACAATTACAAAATCATCAATAAAAGGTTTGAGTACATCATTCATTACTCTCATGAAAGTGGCAAGAACATTAGTTAAGCCAAAAGGCATAACTAACCATTCATACAACCCTTGCTTTGTCTTGAAAGTAGTCTTCCATGCATCTTGCTCTGCTACTCTGACCTGATGGTAACCACTATGTATGTCCAACTTGGAAAAGCAAACAACCTCTTTCAGTTGATCCAATAGGTCATCTATGCGAGGAAGGGGATAACGATTCTTGATCGTTATTTTATTCAGTGCTCTGTAGTGAATGCACATCCTCCACGAACCATCCTTATTTCTCACCAACATGATTGGAGATCCACATGGTGATGTGCTTGGTCTTACGAACCCTCTCTTTAGTAGCTCCTGTACCTACTTCTTGATTTCTGCATTCTCTAAAGCGAATAACCTGTACATTTCGATGTCAGGCAATGGAGCATCTTCCAGCAAATTAATATCATGTAAAATTTCCACTTTTGGTGGCAGACCTTTAGGTTCTTGAAATAAGATATCATATTCTGAAACAAATTTTTCTAAATAAACTTGTTGTTTAGCATCACTGCCTTCAAATACATTGGTCTTATCATGTTTCTTTTCCTTTACAACCATCAGTAAAAATTTCTTGCATGAATTTACAATTCTTTTCATCTGCCTTGAGTTTATGAGAGTATAATTATTCTTGAATTTATGAGCTCTTACAATATATTCAATTCCATCTTTAACGAGTTGATATTTATTCTCAGCTCTATAGAATATGGCTTTTCTATCATACAAGTAAGGTCTTCCTAAAATAATTCCACATATATCCAAGGGAATAATATCTAACTCAACCTCATCCACAAATGCTGACCCAAAAGAAAGCCTAAGTTTACAATGTCTAGTCACTTGTAGTTTTGCTTTATCACATACCCAACCTAATGGATATGGCTTCTTGTGAGGTGTGGTTAGCAATCCCAATTTCTTTGCAATTGGTTCAGAAATTAATTTACTTGTGAGCCACTATCAAAAAAAGTATCAATCTTTTGATGCTTGCAAATAACTCTAATATGAAAAAGCTCATGTCTTCTTCTCTCATTTTCTTCACTATGAATAGTTTGTGCAGAATGACTAGTAGATGCTTCAAAATTTTTACCATTTATACCTATGGCTGCAATTTTTGTTTCATCACCTAAGTTTGACCCCAAATATTTTTGTATAGCAACAACAATTTTCTTCTTCTTGCCATCAAACTTCTTAGGTTTTAGCTCTGGATGCAAAGGACAGTAATGTTCATCCTCATGTCCATCCTTCTTGCAGTGAGTGCATGAAGGTTTGGTCTTTCGTACAACATTGGCCTTCCTCTCTTTCCATTTCTGCTTCCTCTTTTCCTTGTTCTTGCTGGCAGTGGGTTTTGATGATCCCCAAATCTTTGGGTTCACATTCTTGCCTCTAGCCGCTAGATGGGTAGCTTGAACAGATACCTCATCTATGCTTGTAGGTTTAAACATGAGAATGGTATGTCTCAAATAACTATGTAGACCACCTATATACTTCAGCAAAGTTTCAGGTGAGTCTAAAGAAATGCCTAGAATCAAATCTCTTTTTCTAAACTCTTGGGTGTAGCTTTGTACACTTTGCCCTTTTAATTGGCGAAGAGTTTGCCAAGTCATCATACCTTGCTGCATATAAGCTAGTGGATAGAATTTTTTTTTAATTGCGGAAACAAATTCACTCCAGACAGAGAGAATTTTACTATGCTTCTTCAAGTCAGCTTGTGTCCTGCCTTCCCACCACACCAAGGCAGTTCCTCCCAAGTGTATGCTACCCAGCTGAATCTTACTTCTATCTGAATCAATGCTTTGCACCCTGCAATACACATCAATCTGCCTGATCCAGTTATCTAGCTTCTTTGCATTTAACTCTCCATCATATATTGACAAATCAAATTTAACATCTAATTTAATCAAAGATGTTTTCTTCTTTTTAATTTCAGGGCTGTCAGGAGGCATGAACAAAGGAACCTCTTTTCCTTTCCCTTTGCCTTCAAAATGGCCATCTATATGAGATTCTTTTGCTCCTTTGGCTTGTTTGGAAGTAGAATAATCTTTACTCTGACCTTTCTTAAATTCTCTACACATTTCTTCTACCATGGCTCTCATGGTCATGAAACTGTCCATGAACTGAGAGTCTGATTCCAAAGGGTTTTCTTCTGCCATTTTCATCCTAGTATAGAATCTACCAATTTCTGGGTTAGATTCAACCAAGTTTCCTTCTCCTAATTTAAGCTTTGATCTAGTGAGCATTCATAAACAGTCCAACACAAGCTTTTCTAACCTTAGCAACCTAATGCTCTGATACCACTTGATCTGATAATGAGATCTAAGACAATTAATAAGGTATTACATACTTATATGCATGGATTAGTCTATGTCATTATATGTAATGGATCGATAAGATTACGAAATGCATAGACAGTGAAGCAGTAACAAAACATAATAGATAACACATTACACAACAAATTTAATAAGGAGTTCACCCAATACTCCTAGGCTCATCTCCTGGTCCAGCGTTCAGTGGTGGCCTCTCTATTATGTCTTCAAGTAGAGTTTTGTTTACAACAGTGAGCTCAATTTGATCCTCACACACAAACAAAAATACAATAATAAGAGCTTACTTGAATCTCTCAAGTTCTCTATGAGTACATAGACTCCCCTAATGCTCTCTATCCTAAGCTCTATCTTGGCATTTGCCTTAATATTGCTCTCGCCTCATGCTCTCTATTTGTGGCCTTTTAAAGCCAACTGTGCTACCTATTCATTTCATTTCCTCGTCTCTCAGTCTCCACGGCCTCTTGAATACTTTGAATCCTTCTCTAGTGTTACACAATCATTTCCTAACACATGGAGAGGAGGTGGCCACCCATTCCATAGCGCTATAGTGCCTTGAGCCTTTGAAATGCCTGAAATGGATGCACTTTGTTTCTACAGTGGAAATACATTTTAACAGAGAAATTTTCCAAAACCATGATATGTCAGACTTCAAAAGTCCTCCAATACACTTCATTCCCCTATCGAGTCCATTCAAAAGTCACTATCGCATATCAAAAGGGCATTATCTCTACATATTTTGTTTAATACGAAAATACATTAAAACACTGTAAATCCCACATTCTCGAACCTGAAATACTATCCAATATCATTAATAAGCCCTTTCGAGTCCACAACATCGAATCAACAATTTTCCCTTGGGTTTCTCGTTTATTCGCGAAAATACGATTTACAAAGGAAAACTCAGTTTTCTGGACTTCAAAATATATGCACTGCCTCCTATTATATTATCGGGTCTGTAATATCATTGCCTTTATTGGAATCGGCCCTTCTCCACTAAATAGTTTTAATGTGATGCAGAAATGTGATATATTGAAATCGCTCATCTCAATAATACTTTCGTCATTTGTAAGTGCTTATGCAATCCCCTGATAGTGATTCGGCGTTGTAATATGGGTCATCGATTTGCGCACTTGATTGACGGTCCAGATTAACTCTGCCAATAGTCGTTGCATGCCTTATGTGGATCTTGCCACTTTCGCTGATTGTTGTCGTAAGACTCATGTGGATCCTACTGATCTCTGCTAAAGGTCACCGCCGATTGTGATTACCGATCCAATCTGGACCACTGATAAGCCAGATTGGATAGTTACTGTGCATCACTTGTTCCATGCCTCCATACTCTATTTTATTCATGATTTCGTGGGTTTTGGGCCTCTCGATAGTGTTTCTCTGCCCTGCTAAGGGTGTTTCCTCTGTGTTAACTTTGATCTTTTAAAAGATTTTGATCTTTGGCATGATTTTTAGAGTTTATGAAGACTTAGAGAGCATTCTCGGATCCGTTTGGATCATCCATAGCATAGGAGTACCTATTATCCTTACATATATCACTCCCCTGCATGAATGAAATATGCACTGAATTCTACCTTAAATCCATCATTAGTCAGCCTTTTATTCAAGCCATTACATCCACTATCGTTAGACACTACCTTAATTCTATCTTGGTTGAAAGATATATTTCTCTTTAGTATAGGTTCTTCTTCACAAAAGCAAAGGTTGAGGAAAAATTTGTGCCTTGATGATTCCTTTCCTAGAAACACATTGAACCATAGACTTGTGTCTCATCTACAATATCTTTGAAAACTCCCACATTAATTCCAAGAGAAATATAACCAAACAAATCACCCACTTAGCACAAGAAATCAACATTATGCAATGTCTAGGAAGATATGATAGAAAAATCCCAAAGCCATGACTTGAAATTCATAAATCAATGTTTTAATCCTATTTCATTCTTTAAAACTTGTGTCTCCTTTGATTCTTGATGTATCCCTATAATAATTCTTTGTGCATCCTTCTTACAATATTTGACTTACAAAGTTCAACTTGGAAATCAATAAAGTTGGTTGTAGTATAATAGTTGTGTGGCATTGCAAAAAATAAGGATACCACATTGAGCCCTTCCCTTTTGCTACCTTAGTTAGCAAATAAACAACCAGTACCAAAATTGATTTCTCTTATTACAACTCTTATATTTATCAATAAAATATGTAATGGAAAAACATTACGATGTGATTGGTGGCCCTTTATTAGTGTTGGGAAATGCATTTTATGACCAACAAAATGGTTTTATATGCATAAATCATCCTATATTCTCCTGTAGGATTGATCATCATGATTATTGTTTTATTTAGGATAAAGACATAATGTAGAGGTGCTCCAGACAACAAAATATGTGTTGTAACAATTTGAGGGGAGAGTTATGATATAATGAGGTGGTCATAGACTAATATTACAACCATGATCAAAAACCAAATTTTATTGTGTCAGAGATCCAAGTCTTAAAATAATAACAAATTGGGATTACAATCTCTCTCTGTGAATGCAGGATCAATGACTCTCACACTACAATGCAATTCATGGCTTAAAAATCTAGTGTAAGTCACACTTTCAATTCATAATTCCACTGCAAATTGTGGGTGCCGTGTGTGATAGAAGTATCCTATAAGTCTCACTTCCAAGTTCTAATACCATTGCAAACTATGGGTGTGATGTGTGATAGAAGTCTCCCTTAAGTCATACATCCAAGTTCTAATGCCACTGCAAATTGTGGGTGTGATGTGGGATTTTAAGGATAGAAGAAAGACTAATGAAATCACTAATGACATATCCAAAATACAACAACTCCAAGTATAAATTAGAACCTCAATTTCATGGGGTCTTCACTCAATGAACCTTTGACATATCACATACATTCATGGCATACTAAACAATACCCCTAATTTGACTACATATTGTAAAATACCTCTAAAAATCACATTATTTAACCCCTTACCAGTGCAAACCTAATACACATTCCAAATTTAAAAAGCTCATGCTTTCTCTAGATATTGTAGGTGTCCATTTTTCATTAAACACTTTATATTTTTTCATTAACTTTACACTCTATTTTTTAGACCTACCAATATAAAAACCAATTACTCCCTAACACATTCTTAATATATTAAGTCAGTTTTCCTCAATATATATCCCCCAATATGAACACACGTGGTATGGTTTTGTTCCCCAGTGAAGCCTCCCATGCTCGATTTGCGACTTGTGGTAAATGAAAGTTAGTTGGGAGGTATGGCACTCAAATCATATATTTTGATTGCATTGTATAATGACCAATACGATTCAAATTGAGACATGATTTCACCCAATAGATACATAATTTCAATCAAAAGGGCTCCCATGATTTCATCTAATAAGCACATGAATGTATATAATCTCATCTAGTAAACACAAATGAATTGGCCCAATAAGCTCCCGCAACTTCAATTTAAATAATAGACCCAATAAAATTCATCCAATGAATACGCAAAGTTAAAATCAGACCTAGCTAACAAAGCACAGGGTGTTTAAGGGCTGAAAACCTCTATTAAAGAAATAGTGGGTTAAAATGAGACCTAACAAAAAATTATAGGGTGTTTAAGGGCCAAAACCTCTACAAAGATTGTGGCCAAGGATTTTAGTATTTCACATGCCAATTATGAGAATATACGAGAGATTGAAAGGCTTAATTAGTAGCACAGTTAAATAATTAAATAGAAGAGTGAGTGAATGTCCATATCATGACTTGATATAAATTAATTAATATAGAAATGGAACGAGAAATACTGCGGAAAAAAAACACATAAAATAATAAAACAAGAGAGACACATATATATATGGTTCACCCAATTTTGGTTACATCCACGAATAAACAACCAATTCTTCCTTTTATGTTATCCAACAAAATGAAGAGATATTACCTACAAAAAATCCATTGTAATTTCCTATTTTCTCTCACACAATCTCTCCTCTTTCCTTTGTGCACAAAAAATAATACACAACCAAAATACAATTCCCTTATAAAATATGAGGGTTTCCTTCTAAGGAAAAAAAACCCCTAAATTAACATATCTTCTACTGTTAGATATTTTGCCTAATGAATGGCCCAGATTGAGTACAAAATTACAATATTTTTCAAGGCAATTTTTCGTCTATTTTTCGCTTCGGGGGGTCCCCCCCGATGACAGTAGTACGGGATTAAGTCACCCCCCCTCCCCCCCCACATTCCCACCAGGGACTATGATCCAACCACGACGAAAACAAAGAACCTCTGAATAATCAAGAATATAATTAGGCTCCACACCCAACATGGTTGGGTGTAGAAAGGGATAGTTTAAATGTGTTTTTTGATGGTATGAGTATTAAAGCATGGGAGTAGATGAAAATATTTATATGCCTAATGAATAAGACAAAAATTAATGATAATGTGTGAGGGGAAACCACAGCAAAAATGTGTGACTTGGGTAAGTTGTATGCGATGAGGAAAACCTAGTCACAAGTCTCATTTGTTGAAGGGAGCTAGAAGCCACTACACTCTGAAGGTGCACCTTCTGACTTAATAGAATGCAATTCATGGTGTAAGTTAAATACTGCACTTTTGAAAGCCAGGTAGAATAGCATTGCAAATTTCAATTGTGACTTGCGAAAAAGGAAAAAAATACATTTTTTCCAAGGCTTAAGGCAAAGCCCATTGTCACCTGTAAAATGAAGCGTGAACGAAGCCAGGTTGATTCCTCCAACAACATCCTGAACTTGAACCACATGTGAACCCTGATGTATCTTATAACCCTAGTTACATAATAATATTTGCTTCCCATTAAGAGTTGGTCCTAGTGCTAGTAAGCCTCTTGGTCTGATTGCAACCTCATCTAAGCCTTGGGCATACAAAAGACATGCATACGTCTAATTTCAAATTCTTCTTAGAAAAATAATTCCTTTAACCTTCATTAACATAAATAGAGAGGTAATATCAAAACATTCTTTTCAAAATGAATGAATGAAAAATTCCATAAACCCTAATGTTGAGGATGAAGTGGGACAAGAAATCTTAGGTGATGTGCTTCATGTACATATAAGAACTTTTAGCCATGATGATAGGCAATGTGCCTCATGGACATAGAAGCACTTTTAGCCTCGATAATAACTAGGTTATTAAAGAGTTTTGACCATTAAAATCAATAGGGATATCTATTAAGACCTTGAAAAGAACGGGGGACCCAAAATTTAGATATATAAGCTAAAATTTTTGGGTGGTCGTGTAGTGGCTACAATAATTAGTGAAACACTGGTAGAATCCAACATCTTCACCTACATCTTTTCAACAAATAGAGTCTTATTAATAATGCATGGAAGTATTGGATTAGTTACTGTGGATACCACTTGGGTTACTTGACCTTTTACAGATATGCGCTTGATCTGTCTCCTTAGCTAAGTGTTGTTAGTCTTTACATACAAAAACAAGAGCTCACACACGTAAGTATTTGACGATGATGTAGAGAACATGAAAGAAGGTTTATTGTATTAATAAATTTACAGTGAGTTTCTAGTGTTGCTCTATTGCCATTGAGCATCTATAGTCCCAGTAGAGTCACTCAATAAATCACAATCATTGCTTCACTGCCATTGGGAATCCATAACCTCAATGAAGTTGCTTGCATTGCCTCTCTGCATAGGAAGCATTTCTCATTCCT
The DNA here is from genome assembly GCA_000404065.3 of Pinus taeda. NCBI lineage: Eukaryota > Viridiplantae > Streptophyta > Pinopsida > Pinales > Pinaceae > Pinus > Pinus taeda. The sequence continues at coordinate 164,771 of APFE030051369.1, read as the reverse complement.
TTACCATTACATAATTAGTTTTAGTTTTTCATGCACATTGGCATAATTTATTGGGCATTCATTATTTTAGGGTGGATGAGGGATCCCAACTTATTTTACAGGTAAGAAAGGATGTTTTTTTGTTTTATACAAACTAAAATATTTGTTGAGTTAGATTTTCCCTCATGCCATATTTCTACATCTCATCTCCGATTGAAAGGTGGATACTAAAATCACACAATGAAATATTAAGGACCATACCATAATAGAGTTTAGGTTATAGATATAGGCCTTATGAACATATTCATGTTCCCCACAAATACCAATTCATATTTTTGTTGTAAATATAATAGACTCGTAGAAAATAAATTCGAGACAGAGTTTTAATGTAGGGTCTATAAGAGGCTACCAATTGGAGTGACCACCATGACCATACACCATCATGGATGGCATTTCAATATTTAACAATCAGATAATGAAGCTTTTTATGTCATTATTTATGTACATGCTTGTCAAATAAAATGCAAATAAGAGGTCTTATATGCAAACAGAAAGGGAGATACAATGCACTATAAGAAACAACCAAATGCAAATGCATAAATGCAGGAAGTTGGACATTAAATGTAGAGTAAATGCATAATACAATGAGGAAAACAAATTTACATGTAATAAAGGAAAGGCAATGTAATGGAATGGGTTCAAATGAAAATTCAAATGCACGTTGAAATGCAACGAAGTGGGAAAAACAATGTAGGGGGACTAATGCAAAATAAAAGAGCAATGTGGTGTAATGAAAACAATAGTTGAATGCAGAGTGATGTAATGGAACTAACTAAATGCGAATGAACATAATGAAATCATGAAAAAAATTACAAAAACAAACACGTGCATAACTACTCTAACAGGAATGCAACTGGAAATAAATCTAAACCCTAATATAACTAAAAAGGAGGTCAAAATCATGTAAAGTAAAACTCCATATGTAGCCACTACAACTGTTCTTGACCGAAAAAAAATAAAGATATCAATGATTAAATCCAATATAAATTATTGTGCATGAACAAAGATTCTTACCTGTGTAACTTGCACAAAATATGGAAGGTCATTCCTACTAGTAGGAAAGCATTCCAAAAAATGATTTTCTAACCAGACTACAATCCTATCTTGATAGAAAAATTGATAAACATGAAAACTTTGGAAGCTTCGAAAAAGTGTGTGTTCATTTATATCCAATGCATAAGAAAAGATATGTTGATTATTTATAAAAGAATTTGAGATAACACTCTTCCCTCCAATTGGAAATTCTATCATGAAACTAAAAATGCTTGATATTGAAACCATTGACATCTTCCAAAGATATGCATTCATTCATGGGTAATCCTAAATTTCTCACAAGAGAGATAAAAGGCCACTTGTCTACAAAATAATTAACTATATAGGATTATTCTAACCAAAAAGTGATTCTATATTGATATTTAAAATTATTATTGTGAAAAACCTCAAAAAATTTCAATGACAAGCATCCATCTGGTCCAACTATGGTATGGTAAAAATCTATGAAGGAAACCCTAACTTAATATTTTTCAGGGATTTTGTTAAGAACATGAGGACCTAACATAACACTCAATGGGATCTGAAGTGCTTCACCCTACTAACAAGCCTCTTAACCTTCAAATGATAGATCATCAAATTTTGGTAGCTTCATAAGATGAATAGATGTGTTCACACAATAATTATCAATGGTGATATCAAGGTCATTATTGAATATACGACAACCTTTTAAATCACATATTTGACCAAGTGTTTCAATATTTCTATATTGAAATTCTAAGACATATGATTCTTATGGTCTTAAAAATGTAGATGAACCAACTGGAGGGATACCATGAATTATCTCACCCAAGGAGTTTTCTTAATCCTATGCTAGATGATAAAATTTTAAAGGGTTGGTCAAATCAACAAGAGTATGTAGAAAACCTTTATTGAATGTTTCAACATTGTTGTCGTTAATGAGATGATTGTTGACAAAGCCATTGGCTGGATGAAATGCTTGGTTAATATTAGATTGATCATTGAACGCACAATATTATTCATTACTCAAACATGGAGATGGATCAATTGGAGATATTTTATGGACAATTTGGATTTTAAAATCTCCCTCTTCATCTATTGAGGGTAGGAAACCAACAGAAAGATAGGCGAATAAATCATTGGTTTCATCTTCTATATTTCAAGAGATCATTATCTTGTATCTGATTGCAAATTAGGCCAACAAAATGAAATTTATGGAATTTAAAACAATTTTAGGTATAGAAAATCCAGTAAATAGGTTAGGATGCAAGGCATAATTAGAGCAGTTTAAAAGAAGATTAAAATATTCTCTTGAAGAAACCTGCATAAAATTAGATTCAATATCCATGTTTTGCACACTCACATCATCTTGATGAATAAACACATTAGAACACAAGGTATGCTTCAGAAAAGGAATTGAGTGTCCATTGTCACCATAGATAATTCCTTGTGAAGAAATGAGAATGCTTACCTTCATAACATGGACAAGAGGAAGAAGGTATTTTCTGTTGATAAGAGAACTTGCCAGAAAAAACAACTCAAGCTAGGATACAACATGAACATGAAAACCATAGAAAACTCTCAAAGGTTGGCATCCCTTCACATTCTTCATCATATCAATAACATGAAATGAATCTTCCAATCGATTGGTAATTCTATCTTGATAATCAAAATGAAAGGCCTTGGATCCTCATACATCTCTCGAAGTTATGCATTCAACCTTAAATTCATTACAATAGATATGAAAGGTTATTTGATTGTAGAAGAATTGACCAGACTGAACTCTTCCATCTGATAAATGTATCTATCTTGATATTGAAAATGTGTAATGTTTTTCAAAAATGAGCCTACATCTAGCAATACAGTGTTGGGAAGAGAATCTCATGAAGAAACCTTAATCTAACCTAGTTCAAGGATCTCCTCAGGATCATGAGAACCTAACATAACCATTAGTGAGGGTTAAAGTGCCTCACTCTCCTAACTAGTCACTGAACCTTCAAAGTTGGATTAACCAATTTCAAGGGTTCGGTTATATCAACAATTATATGTAGACAACCGTAACTAAAATGATGATTAATAATATGATCGAAGTTATTGGAATCATTGGTTCGATCCGATTTTTCCCTACCGCATAGAATGTTCAATACATAAGATTATTCTTGGCTCATAAATGAAAATGAATCAATTGGAGTTACTTTATGGACAACCTGAGAAAAAGTGTTAACTCCTTCTAATGCTACAGGCTCCACACAACAAGACAATGTGCAATTTTTTCTTCTTTTTCATCTTCCAGAGATGAACCTGTACTGCCTTTTGTCTACTCAAGATCAAAGTTCTCAAAATCAGGGTTTAAAAACTTTAAAGCATTCTAGATAGTAGTGGATTCATCATGCAAGTCAGGACATTAGGAGTAGTTAGTTGAGGAAGAAGACGTGTCAATTCCCATAAGAAATTCTTCTATAATCAAATCAGATTCTATATCTAAGCTTTCCACACCTACATCTTCTTAAGAAATCCACTAATCAAAATATGGACATCGACATCCATCATCACCTAGATTAGCAGAGTCATTATCAACATGGTGATGATTTCTAGAGTGATTGGTTTGATTAAGTATTTTGATTTCATTTAAAAAATCATTCAAAACATGAGACTTTCGATTGACCATGATTGGAGAGATATTAATATAATGGTTTTCGTGAATGAGCATCTTAACGTGCTGGAGAGATACGAGATGTATTTTCATTATTTCCTTCTTCTAGATGTAACACATTACTATCTTGTACCTATTTGTTACCTGGCCCAAAATAATGAGAACCAAAAGAATTTGAAGAAGATGTTGCTGTAGCAAATTCATCAAGTGGATCAGGATACAAGGAGTTACGATTCATGGATGAAAGAGAATGATAAGAATCACTTGAAGAAACATCACTTTCAACCAAATCTGATTCAATATTTCGGTTATTCACTAACATATTAGCATTTGTATTATGCTCCATGGCATTGATTGAGCATTTAGTAACATCTGAGAGAGTTACTTGAGCATTTAGAAGGTGAAAATAGGATCATATTATGAGGATATTCATGAATAGATTCTAGAAGACATTCAATGGCATCAAGTTGGATATGGTCAATAAGAAGAGGTGGTTTATAAATTTTATTTCCAGGTTGTCCTACTTCTAAGAAATTTATAACGGTCTGTACCACATGATAAATCTACTCCTTTTCTCGTAATTTTCTCTTATTACCTAAATTATTGATAACTGAAATTTCATTAGGTAATGAAGATGATGGAGGATGAGGGATCTTACAAGAGGAAATTTCCTCCCTTGGGGCTTGATATTTTCCCCAATTCACATGAGTTGACATAACAAAATAGGGATAAGATCTAGTTGATTTGTGACTTATGGATTACTAGATCAAGGGATGGTTGATTTTCAACATTTGTTTGAGATTCCAATTGTTTCCAGGAGAGATGAACCAATCACTAAATTCTTTCATCCAAATAAATCCAATCCACATGTCTCTTAGGAAATTGATAACAAATATGGACAAATCTACTAGAAAAATATTCCAATGATTCATCCAACCTCATTCAAAGTTCATTGATATTTTTAAACAAACTTTGATAATCATACCTATCAAAATATTGATGAAGCTCCTTAACAAACTACTTAAAAGAATGGATGGACATAGCTGGTAAGGTTTTACGCCATTCCTTGACGTGACCTTTAAGCATAAGGGTGAAAAGAATGTAAGCGGCATATTCAAAATATACCTCATTAGAATGAACATATGGAAGGAAAGAAAGCGTATGTTTTAGCACCAATGTTTTACCATCACCATCAAAATTGTTATACAACACGCACTGAACTATTTCTATGAGAATTGGAAGATTCACACATTTAGAAAAAAGAATCCTAGATAAATGTTTTTGATGGATCCATTTGAAAATATGATGTTAAGATAGGGGCTCCATGTTCTCATCTTGTCATTTGGTTTCCCTTTTAGTGCCAAATTTGTTGATGGGGTAAAATGTCCTGCCAAAAGTTTGGCGGTCTCCCTAGTGGAAAATCCCAATCATACCTCAAATTGTTTGGGATAGGAGCACGATCCAGTATGCCAACCCGATGTCCAACATGATACTCCTACTCTTGGCTATCAAAATTCATATATTTTAGAGCGAGGGAAAGAATGAAATTCTCGGAGAATGGGGAAAATATCATTCCATCATTAGTAAACTCATTAAATGATGTATAAGAATAAGGTAAAAAAATAATTATAACAAGCATATCTCAAAGAGGAGTCAATTAACCAAAACCATCTTAGACATACAATTAAGAGAGTGTCAGAGGCTAACTGCAAACTATTTCACAATAAGTTACTAAACATGGAATAAAAGAGAAGCGATTTGAAAGAAAACACATATGAAACAACTACGAATTAGTTCATCACATATATGAAAGCACACATACCAACATAATGGAAATACATATAGCCAATAGAACTACTATGAAGTTGCACGAGACTCAATGCCATAATTAAAAAAATTCTTATTATTAATATCATGAATTTAAGTACGTATCCAACAGGTCCATCAAAACCTAGTAGTGGAATGTAAGTTGCTTGATCCATCTTCAAGAAGAAGACTTAGCTCACCACAACTCGTTGTTTATCTGCCAAAAGTAGAGTGCTTCTAGCTCCTTATGAACAAAATAGCTATCTAATTGGTAGCCAAGCTCAAGTGCTAAAAGTCCCTTACAAATGAGGTGTGAGGTTATATTTATAGGAGTGAGGTGAACTTTCACCTACCATGACCTTCACCTACCATCATGACTCTTGAACTTCCTCACGAATCTCTAATGTCTAATTACTATTACATTCTCAAAAAAATATTCATAGTTGTCTTTATTATGATGAGAAATATGTATGCTAGGATAGAATATAATTTATGAGGAAAATAGAGATAGTTATTAGAAACCCTAGAGTACTTATTGTTGATACTATTACAAAGTCATGCAAACTTTCATGGGCTGATGAATAGGCTCACAAAGTTCATTTTCTATAGTGAAGGTCCATTTTCTTGTGACTACACCCACCACCAGGTAGATTAATCTTATAAATAGTACCAACACTCCACAAATTGGTTGGCATAGTACCATGTGAAACCAAATGGATTCGTCTTGTGACAAATCCCAACCAATATTGTTGACTTGTTTCTCTTTAGTATTGTTCTTGTAATTACATTCTCTGTGGTATGGGTGGGACTTTATGCTTGGTTACAAGGGGATCTGCAACCTGGACAATATCCTCTACAACACTTGAATTTGAAAATTCAACTTTAAGTTTCATCTACAGGAAATTGTGAAAGGAGAATCCATCTTTCCTCTACTAAATTTTTCTTTCTCTTAGTCTTGAGTTATTGGCCAACTTCACAAATATGTTCAAGTTGTTCATTAAAGTGTAAAATACAATTTTTCATAATTATCTAGTATCTTGATCTCCTCCAGTTGGCCAACTTCCATTTATCTAAGGAGGATTAACAATGCCTTTATGTGTCAATGTGACTTATAGAGTATTATTATTTCACTAATTACTATATTTCCCTCTTTTGGGCAAAGCCTTGACCATTTGCGAAAAATGTGTAGAGATATGAAACCATCATCATGTTTTCCCATTTCTAAAACCTGTAATAGATCTAGAAGGAATTGATATCCATCAACATCAAGGAACTCGTTGATTATTTCCTATAGTAATTCATCCTCCTCTATTGTTGTCGATAACTTAGTAATAAGGTTTTCACATCTTTCTAGGATCCACTTATTTACAATTGTTTCCTTATCAAAGGATATTTTCAATCCTAAAGATGTAAGGTATTTACATTCCTTATGAATATTTGGTAGTGTTGTAATGATACAATAAAGGTTTTCCACCACATTGCAACTAAAGGTGATTCCCCTCCCAATGTTTCACAGTCAACATATCATCATTCAAATAAATATATATATTGTCATTTGGATTATTAGTAAGAATAAATCCATAATTCTTAAGGAGCTCCAATTATATTGTCCATAGCATAGGAGGACATGTTCTCCGTACATATATCACTTCCTTACATAAAGGTAATATGCACTGACTTCTGTGCCAAATCCACCATTAGTCAATATTTTATTCAAGCCATTACATCTTTTTTTGTTAGACACTACTAGTGGTGAAATGTTTGGAATATATAGACCCATGGTTTTGTTTGAGGTTTCTGACTAAATCTATTGTTATAGTATAGCTTATTACTGGTATTTTCACTCATTTTGGGAAGAGTGCCTAACTTGGGGCATGTCAGAACATATAATGATAAGATGGATCTAGATGAGTGGTAGGAAACAAATATTACCATTGCATTATTTATTTATTTTAAACATATTACCAACCAATGAAACCAGACCTATTTATAGATCATCCATTCATATATTAAGTAGTAAAGAATCACATATCCATAGTTAAAAATTTTAACGGGCCACACACTCATCAAACCATGTAACACAAATCATTCTCACAAATCCTTCTTTATTATTCAGGAAATAATTACAATAAAGATCTACATAGGCTTGCGTAATCTCATATCCTTTCTTTGCTACTACTTTGCAAATTTTTTTCGCATAATATCTTCAAAAAAAGAAGGACCCAACAACCCCTAACTACACCCTATTGACTCACCCTCAATTCAATTTTTTGCTAGCAAATCTCGTCCATGTTGTGGTTATTTTTCTTCACTTGTTATTATGCCTTTCAATATTACTATTTATCCTTCAAATGAAGGACCCAAATCTGGCATATATTGCATAACATCATCTTTGAAACTAGTGTATGTGGAAATAATGTTGTTCCATGTTTGAAAAATGGCAGAGAATTTTCCCAAAAATTTATTTGTAGCCTTGACATTGAGTTCAACAAGTTTGGACTGAAGAAGCTCTTGGAGTTGGCCTTCTACAATGGAATTGAGAGCTCTAAGAATGACAAAATGACTTGTACAATTAGATGAAGGTCTCTAAGCACTTGCTTAGTAGCCTACAATTCTTCTTCGATCTAAGAATCCAATGCATTTTCTTGCACCAGAAGAGCCTTTTGTTGTTCTAAATATGGATTTTTCATTTCCTAATCAAATAGTTTCTTGGCATTCTCATGGAGTGGGTACATAGGCTTATTTTTCTTGGCCATAACACTACTGTAGTTCGAGGCCTGGTTGAAAATGTACTAAGAATCATTCATGAATTGTTGGAGAGTGTCTTTCACATATGAGGTTGCAACAATTTCTTGGGAATTTTTCTTCTGATACTAGATAGAAGGATCTGGGAGTGCTTGGCGAAGTTTGGTAACATTTCCTTGAAAATATGTATTCAATGAAACCAATTTAAGACATGTCATTTCAACATAACCGTAGCATTCAGTAGGGGAGACATGCAACAAAGTCTTCAGGTGGCTTGGCAACAAATTTAGTAAGGGTGGGCCACATTGTCTGAAATTTGGAACTCAAATCAGAAACCTTCAATTATAATTGCTCTTTCTTTTCTTGCAACTGATCTCGCTTGCTTGTAACTCAAGCGAAGTGTTCTTGTTTCCACTCACATGTGACTGAAAAATATGTGTACCTACATTCAACAATGACCAAACAATCCACAAGTTAGGTGGAGGAGGCTCGAATGAACTGAAACAAATGTGAATTGGACCAATTATGGAGATCATCAGCTAAAAGGGTGTCTGATAATGGGAATCTATCTTGTAGAGCTTGTCCTTTGGAAACCAATTTTCTTTTACTAACATCGTGTCAAGGATTATTTTTCCTGGTTATGTTATTTATGAATATCCTGGTGGAGTCTTACAATAACATGCCCTAGAAAGAGTGGAACTATATATTGTTGCTTGGAAACCAAAGAAAGCACTGAAAAGGGTGGTGAAAAAGGAACAACAGATGTAGGAACAAATGGTAGGTTGACCTCCTATAGTTGAGTTTCACAAGGTGCAGTGGATGGAGGTATAATGATGGGATTTAATAGGATCAATTCAATTTCCATCTTAGAAATATCATCAAGAACATTATTAGAGTCAGGGTGATCAAAGATGGTTTCCTCAGAGGTCTTAGGTGATGAATTATGGGAACGATCAGAAGACAGGGGTCATTATTTAGTAATAGTGATGCCGAGTTGAGTGGTCATAGCAAAAACACCCTCATATGTAAGGTCAATAAAGCTAGAATTCAAGGGCTTGGGATTTTTGGGTGACTGCTGAGGAAAATGTTCATTGGGTTTGGTGGAAAAGGGACGTGTTTCAACAATTTCTGGTGGTGCAAAATATAGAGGGGAAACAACATGAACATAAGTAAATTTTTTAACTAAATATCCTACCTTAGACCAAGTCATGTACGCAGAAGAAATATTCTCCTGGACCTTCTTAATTAGCAACTAGAGGTCTTAGTCATATTCAATAGGGCGCTTTCTAGACAATGATGGAGTGTCACCTCTAGAATTTGCTAGTTGCATTCCATCAAAATAATATACAACTTCACAACATTTCTACATATTGATGATTCTTGGTCATGAAAGCACATCTATGTGGAAGGTAGTCTCATTCAAATAGAATGGAAACTTATGCACAGAAAAGGTTGTTTGGTTGACAATAATGAGTCAGACATAAGTTTTACTATGGCTGACACCAAACCACATCTAACGAGAATACCAGTTGAGCAATGGAAGAGACACTCTAGAGAATTTATAGGTGATGTCGACCATCTTCGTGTACCATTTCACGAAGGCAGATTTCTTGAAATATCTCTTTGTAGGATCTTCAGTGGCTTGCCAAGGAACATAGGCATATTCCAATGGCTCATCATCAGCTACTTGGGCAAGATCTCCACCTTTTGGAGGGAACCATTTCATCATGGTGAGAGGAATGACCAGATATCCAAAAATAAAATAAATTTCCCTATTATGGACTCCTCAAAGGCTTGATAGATCTCATTGAGCAGATAACTAGGCCAGTTGATTTGTTCCCCTTTTACACATGCCTCTGTGATACATATAGTATCAAGCTAGCATTCTCCTCTTGTATAGTGGCACATGATTTTGTCAGAAAGGATATAGTAGGAAACCTTAACTGGCTCATTTTTAATCAATTCAATTACAGCTCCACAACGCTTTTTGTGTGTGTCATACTTTGTGTATAAGTTTATGTTGCCAAATTTCTTGCCCCACTTGGAGATGTAGGCATAAATTCCCATGACCCTATGAATATCATGAACATGGATTTGATATTCCTAATCCAACCACAGGGATCCTCCATGGAGTCTTATTATCATAAATTTGGTACAACACATGAATTCCCCTATGGTGTCAAAGACAAGTAAATTACGCAAAATCAACAGGGTCAACTGCTTTAGTGGGCGAAATTCAAGTTTTATTTTATGGGATGTGTCGGCACCCAATTCAACATTGGGATGCATGAAGACATCAGAGCAGAGTGCAGGAAATAGGACATGGTCTAACAAATTCTTATCAACTAAGGAAGCCTTATCATAATTCCCTAGAAGATCATTAGTGGTATGGATGTAAGAATCAAAGGGAAAGAGAGAGATTCTAGGTTTAGAGTGACAATCCATCCCAACATAATAATGACTGTAGACAATGTGAACAAGAGGTCGAAAACAAAGTGGAGATAGATCTTGGTTGTAACCCAACTTAGAATACATTTTGATGAAGACTTCTCATTTTGGGGAGAAGAGTGATAAGGCTCATCATTGGGTAATTATATGGCCCTTAATTCACCTCCTAGCTTAGTCAAACCAACTATTCTCACAACTTATTGCATACTTCTGATTATATTTTGTTTATGAGATGAGTTAGAGTTGGATATTTTTCTTTGTGGTCTAATGTGCATTTAACGCAGGGTTAAAGAATAAAAGCAAGGAATTTTGGCAATGACCTTGGTCAAAACTCAAATGGGACAAGGGAGAGGAATTATAGGAGGTAAATCCTCATCATTTGCTACCCCTCCATTCAAATATTCCTCCATCAGCTTGGAGTGCAAATAGCCAAATAATGAGGACTAGAAGGCAGCCGAGCAAGTGAAAGTCAAAGTACCAGTTTATCTCCAGTTTGGGAGCCAAGCCTCCCTAATTTTAAGGAAGTCATTGGAGACTTCAGTCGTATAAGTAGAGAGGCCTAGGACCTCAATAGGATTCAAAATTTTGATTGTAAAAATCTACTTTATTTTCGAGCTACAAGACTTGTCACACTTTTTGATGTAATCCATTGTTTTGATAATAAGAATGAGTTTTGTTTTGAGCCAGCACTGAGTTAACTCAGAGGGCTAAAGCTCTTTGGTTAGGGCCCAACCCTAGCAGCTAAGGCTCCTCTTTATTGTACATGTATGCTAGTGTAGATTCATGGTTTAATCGTTCATTTTCTTAAATCACTACATTTCCATTATAGCAGTGTAGTGCATAGATTCACGGTTTAATCGTTCATTCGCTTAAGTAGTTTCATTTCCATTACATGAGTGTTGTGTAGATTGGTTATGTTTTAATTTTCTTCTATTTTCACCTTCTTTTAATTAGCAGGTTAGCAAGGAGAAAGAGATCACCATAAGGGTGTCAGCAGGTGTCTCGGCCTCACCTCCTCCCTCTGGGACCATGACTTGAGGAAGACACTCTTCAGCAACCCTAAAAACATAGATTTCTAGTTCTTTCATGAGCTTTGGGAGTTTGTTGTCTTGATTCAGTACTTGGTTCATTTTATCCTCATATTTTTCCATCACTCTCTTTCTATAATAAACTCTCACTCATCAACAGCATGTGTATTCATTTCAACGTTTGACTTTAGGCACTCCAAATCTCCACTGTCAATATGCCTCGCCTGATCCAATGGCTATTGCATCACCCACTCGCCAACTAGCTTGGTCGATCTCCACCATTGATCTACCTCACATGATCTAATGGCTATCGTGCAATCTCACGCGAATTCTTTCACGGGCGATATTTGCCCGAGAGCACGTGAGAAAAGTGGTTTTCTCGTGCTATCTATCACTCACTTAGGCTAGTTGTGTAAAATTTAGGAATTCCACTTACAGCTTTGAGGGCATGCGAGACACTACTTACCACCTACGAAAATGCGCTCCATCATTCCACACATTTTCCTCCCTTCTGTCGACATGTGACTTGATGTGATCCATCCGTCTATTGAATTCATCTCCCATGATAATATCTCCACCATTCATCTCTCATTAATCTTGTTCGTCCATCTATTGACTTAACCTCCCATGATAAGATCTCCACCATTCATCTTCCATTAATCTTGTTCGTCCGTTTATTCACTTAATCTCCTACGATAAGATCTCCACTGCCCATCTTCCGTTAGTCTTGTTCGTCCGTCTATTCACTCAATCCCCTGTGATAAGATCTTCGCCATTCATATCCCGTTCATCATGTTCATCCATCTATTCACGTAATCTCCTGCGATAAGATCTCCACCGCTTATCTCCTGTTAATATTGTTCCTGACTGATCCAACAGTTCCTGTGCACTACTACTTCATTATGTCTTCCTTTCGCTGATTTTGATCTTTGATTGCTCTTCTGCTTGACTCCTTCCTGAACTGTGTTCTGCGTATCATTTAAACACTTCCACTCCATAAGCCTTCTAGCCATCCTCAACTACCTTCCATCCGCATGTCACGTCTACAAGAACACTTAAATTGCATGCTTGATCTTACCAAAAAAACCGAAAAAGAGTGAAAATAGGTTTAGTTTAGTTTCCTTGTTTACACATTACTTTGGTTTCACGCTCTTTACTTCTGTAACTTAGATAGCAGCATTAGGTTAGTGTTGATTTAGCAATTCTACTTAGCATAACTGTTTAAATGGTTAGTTAGGATATGGTGTGATTTAGCATTACATGTTGTTTTCTTCATTACTGCAGTAGAGTAGCTCTCTTAGAATAGATTTTCTCTTCTTCCATCAAAGAACCAACCTTCTTTTGACTCTACAGAAGTCTAGCTTGGAACACCTGGGTCTCTTGCCACATGAACAGTGACAACAGGCATGACCTTCACTTCTACTTGTGCATATAGCACCTTCACCTCCAAGTTTGTACGAACCTTGGGTTGATAAGTAAAGCTAGTAGCCCAGGAGTTGCAACACCCTTGCTACAATACTGGCACTCATCACTTTTTGGTGTCGTTGCCAGGGTGGTGTTTGAGTAGAATGTGATTACTGCTTTCTTTTCTTCTATTTCTAGTCTTAAATTTTCTTCCATTAGTTTACTTTTGTAAAAGTAATCTAGTATCTTCCTTTCTTTTAGTTGTCATTATCTGCTTTCCTTTCCATTCTGCAAGTAGAATTTCAATTCAACAAGTAACTTTTCTTTCTATCAATAGTTTTCATTCAATCAGAAATTTCGTTTCTGCAAAGTAATTTCCAGCTTAAAAAAATATTACAAAAACCAACCCAAAAACATTTCCTTTCATGCCTCATAGGAATAGGGACAATTTAGGGAAATTCTTTCCAAATAACCCCACTGCATGCAATAGCCAACCTTCTCTCTTCTTCGGTGGCTGTGAACTAGAGGAACCTTTAGGTGAGCAACCTAACATATTTGGAGAACCTATAGGAGAAGAATAAGAAGAGGAACCCATTCCTACCAAGCCAATGGATGAAAACCAAAATGATAGAGGAAATAGAGAGAGAATTGAGGGTGTCTTCCCCATCAGGGAAACCAATGGGGACACTAAGATGAAGAATATAAGCCCCTCTGCTCTAGCTCATTTCCATGGCCTGACCACAGAGGATCGTGACACTTTCCTGTTTGAGTCTGTTGTTATATGTTAAACCTATGACTATACAGATGATGAGAAAAAAGTTAAAATTGTTTCCATCTATCCTCAAGGATGCAACATTGCACTGGTTCATGGGTTTACCTAGAGATAGCATCACAACTTGGGCTCAGATGCAACAGGCTTTTAACAACTAATATAGGGGCTACTGTAGGTCAAAGGATACTAAAGAAGATATTGTTAAGATGACCATGGGCCAAGATTAATCCTTAGAAGATTACGAAGAAAGATTCCAACTCAGTTACAAAAAGGCCAGGTGCACACTTGACACCAAGTCACTAAAGCTAGTCCTATTCAGAGGAGTAAGGGAAGATCTTCTAGATACCTTAAATTTATTAGTAGGAAGAGATATCTACCAATTACCCTATGAGGATATCAAGACTGTCTTTAGAAACCATTCTAGGGAAGCCAAGAAAAAGGGTAGGGGTAGTCAACCTATGGCCAGTACATCATCTTCCAACTCATCCATCAAGGGTGAAATTGGAAACTGCTGGAAGATTTCAAAAGTGAGAGACTACAAACCCTTTCCTTGTAATTGGACACCATGAACATCAAAAGGAAGCAAGAGGAAGTAGAGAGATCCTTGGCCATATTTTGTCCTAGATGCACCGGGAGGCATCCTAGGAATGATTGTCCATTGAACTACATTGAGATTTGCTCGGTCTGTGAAGAAAAGCACTCCACAGACAAGTGCCCTCCTTTACCCAAACTGAAAGTTGTATATCAAGGAGTTGAAGGGATCACTGAGGAGCTTTACTACATCAACCAAAGGAGACCTCCTAGGCTTAGACCATACCAGCAGGGTATGCAAGGGTAATCTCATGCATACTACAACCCCAACCAAACCACATCTATACCTTCTTGGGGACCCCCTACTCATCCTTCCTAGTCTACACCCCCTCCTTAGTCCTATGCATCTTAGTATCATTCCCAGCTAGCCATCCAGTCATTTCAACCTCACATTCCGCCACAACCTCAGTGGAATAAACCACACCAAGGGTGGAGGCCCCAATACAACAATGCTCCAACTCTATTTCCTCCACCACCTACCGAACCACAAATCCTACACTTTGCTCCACCCAAGCAACCTCAGATGTCTACCCAACCTAATCCAAACCCAAACAATAGGCATGCTCAACAAGTATACAGTGGAGAGACATCATACCCAGTTTATGTTGTATAAATCCAAGAGATCAACCTAAGATCTAGGAGAATTCTCTTGAATAACCAACCTCCCTCTCCACATAGGGAGGTTGAGGATGAAAAAAAGGAAATCAACCTTAAAGTAAATTCACCCTTTCCTGAGAGATTAGCCCAACAACTCTAGCCTACCCCAGAAGAAATTGAACTTTTGGGAGAATTGAAAAATCTATGTGTAAATATCCCCCTTCTCCAGGCAATAAAAGATGTTCCCATTTACAATAATTTGATTAAGGAGAAGTGCTTCAAGCATCCAGGAAGAAGAAAGGGGATGCCCCTAGAATTAATGTCATTGGGCAGCTGTTTGACGTAATGCTGGGGCAGCTAATATGTCTAAAATATTTGGACCCATGCAGCCCTGTAGTAGATGTGCACATCAATGGCACCATTGTCCCACACACTCTTATTGATCTAGGGGCTACCATTAATGTGATGACCAAGGATACCATGCTCAAGCTCAACGTCCAAGGGTCATTGAGGAAGACCACAACAGTTCTGCAACTTACAAACCATTCCACAGTCACCCCTGAGGGAATTGTGGAGGATGTGATGGTCTCTATTGACTCCTAGCAGTACCCTATAGACTTTCTAGTTCTCTAGCCTAAGGCTAAGCTTACTGGTTACCCTCTCATCCTTGGGAGGCTGTGGTTGGCCACAGCTGATGCTTACATTAGCTACAAAGCTAGGAATATGACCATCAAGACTAGGCATATGTCCAAACAGTGAGTCTTATACCCTCCTGCTCAACCTTCTCTAGAGCATGATTTACCTTTATGGTTGGAGGAGGAGGAAGAAGATGAGGTTTATTCAGCCCAACTTTATGCTTTCGAAGCAACCACAGGAGGAGGACAACAAGATGAGGATGACTTAATTGAATACCTACTCCAAATTCCAACTCTTAGTTCATTACCATTAGAAGAAGAAGTAAGGGAAACCCAGAGCAATCATCTAATTGACTTATGCTTGGCCAATTCCAACCCACTCCATGTCAAAACCATAGAATTCGACCTAGAGAAAAATTTGAAAATTAACCCATCTCTTTCTACTCTTGAAGGGGAAAAGCTATGCAACATGTTGAGAGAAAACCTAGAAGCCTTATCTTGGAGTTACAAGGAAATGAAGGGAGTACACCCCTCAGTGTGTACTAACCACATATGCATCAAACAAGGTTGCAAGCTGGTCTAGCAACCACAAAGGGGGATGAATCCAGCTCTTAAAGATATTTTCAAAGAAGAACTGCAAAAACTACTAGATCCAGGATTCATTTACCCTATCTCTGAAGCTGAGGGGGTCTCTCTTTTATTGTTAGTTCCAAAGAAAAATGGTAAGTGGAGGATTTGTGTTGATTACAGGGAGTTGAACAAAGCCACAAAGAAGGATCGTTTTCCCCTACCCTTCACTGAACAAGTGCTAGATAGGCTGGTAGGGAAAAAGTTATTTTCTTTCCTAGATGGATTCAGTGGGTACAACCAAATCCAAATCTACCCAGAAGACCAGGATAAGACCACATTCACCTATCATTGGGGTTATTTTTACTATAGGGTCCTTCCTTTTCACCTATGTAATGATCCTTTCACTTTCCAGAGAGTAGTCTTGAGTATTTTCAGCGAATTAGTACATGATGCGGTGGAAACTTATATGGATGATTTTACACCTTATGGCTGTGATTTTGAAGAAGCCTTGACTAACATAGGCAAAGTATTGCACAAATGCATTGAAATGAACCTGTCTCTCAATCTTAAAAAATGTGAATTCTTAATGATTGAAGGGATTGTGCTAGGTCATTCATTATCTCAGCAAGGACTACAGGTGGACCCAAACAAAATAGAAATCATCCAAAGGGTCCCACCTCCACAAAAACAGAGGGATGTCAGGAGTTTCTTGGGGTTAGCTGGATACTACCAAAGGTTCATAAAGGACTTCAGAAAATTGGCCTCTCCTTTATTTGGTTTTTTGGCCAAAGATTCTGAGTTTATATGGTCAAAAAGTTGTCAAGAGGCCTTATACATTTTAAAGGGTAAGTTAACCACAGCACCAATTTTTTCGAGGCCCAAACTTGGCCCTCCCTTTTCATATTCATGGTGATGCCTCACACAAAGCCATAGGAGAAGCCTATTGGCTTGTTGGGGCCTAACCTAGGTTCGTAGTTAATTAGCCAAACAAATCCTAGTACTACTGGCTCTTTCGGCAACAGTCCATGGAGCACAGACTGAGGTCTCACCTGAAGTAGTATGGGAGGGTGCTAGAAATAGGTTTCCACACCCTTAAGATGTTTGATGAGTTCAATTGATCCATTATTTGCTGCTACACGTAGGTTGCTTCACACACTTTCTCGTTCCTCGCGGCTTGATACACTGCCTTTGCGCAACCCTATCCAAGGGTCGTGCACTGCGCTTTGTACTATTCCTCGAGATATTATTTATATTCCAATATTGGTTAATTATCCTCACCTACTTGAATGCCTTAAGTAATAATTAGTCATACAAAACATTCATACAGGTCCGCGTAATAAAGAAATGGTATACTTGCAAATTATATCCAATCATGCATTAAACCAAGAAAAGATACACAGAAATATAGTAAAACTTCTCTTTATTGATTGTCCCAATGATTACAGACTCGAACTGCCCTACACACTCAGCTGCAGGGGTTCATACACTCATCTACGGAATACTAGGCCTTTCCGCACTTAGTTGTAGAGCCTTCTCCTACTCTACGACCCACAGACACACTTTACACTTTGATTCAACCACTTAGACTTCTCATGCTCCTATTCTATTGCCTCCTTCGTTTCTTCCTTCTCTTAGAGCCTCACTCTATTTATATAATCCCATGGTCCACAGACCATGGGTAGGTTTATTCAACCGACATTACATTACAAAACTAGGCGGACAACCCTGTGACTATATTATGACATCGCGCTCCGTGCCTGCATTTTGCGGAGCTTTTCCAAAAGACTTGCTCAAAACTTGGTCTTGATGCCCCAAAACATGCCTTGGGGGGATTCCATGCCCAACAGGCCCCCCAAAAAAAATCATGACTCATCCTTGAGTCACTCCATCGGCACGGTGATCTTCACGTAGAGTCCCTCCAACTATCCTCGAACTGCAGCAAGGTCAGCAACACACTGAGCTGCTGCTTGCTGGATCTGCTACATACGTTATTCTGAGACCTCTATGTCAGGAGTGCTTCTCTACATCAATACGTGCATTCCCTACATGTGTGTGAGCTTGCCTTCAATTTATTCTATGATGGTGAAGGCCTCGTTGATCCAAGGTTGAATGCATGCCTTCAGGACTGCTTCCTTGTGTCGTGCCACATCCACCTGCTCTTTCAGCACTTTAGCCTACTGCATCCGCGCGAGCCTCTGAGTGAGTAGCACTGTCTGTGTAGTTCCTTGGACACTGCCATACTGTTGTTGGAGTTCTCGTGCCTCTGTCTCTAAGCGCTAGATGTTGGGGTCCTCCTGCAGATTTGTGAGGACTCAAGTGATTCTTCCAACATATTGGTGCAGTCTCGCATTGCACCACCAATCTTGTCCAGTCCCATTGTGATAGCACTAGTGCATTGTTCTCTGATTTCCAGAGAGGTGGAAAGCTACACCTTTAACTATAGCTCAATGATCTAAAGGTTCAACTCCAGCTAAACCTTTGTCATTTCTCCCTTGCCTCACGTACCCCTGCTACTAACCAATGGATCTGCGCCTCTTCTGGTATGTCTGCTGGGATGGCTAGCTATGGGACGCTTTGGCAAGAGTTCTCTATCACTTGTACCACTTGTTGATTCTGTGACACCACTTCATTGCGTTGAAAGCTCAATTGTTTCATATTGATTTTCTACTCAATGAGGTCTTGCAGTGCGTGACTCTCCCTAGCTCGCAACTCTGCAATTATCCCATCCTGCAACACATATAAGATCTCTTGTGGGAGTGCAACTATATTGATACTGAGACCTTTCATCGTGCTAACCGAAGGCCTGTAGGCCTCATTTTTTTTCACGAGTGCCCCTTCAGACAACACTATGGTATTTGTCATTCACACGTGTAACATCTATTCTGTTGCTATTGAGCCGACTGCAAGGTTGATCGAAAGGGTACCAGCCTAAGTAGGGTGCACCTGTAATTCCTGCAACTACACTTTGAGGGCCCCCAACACAATATGGTTCTCCTGCATGAAATATTGGAGGGCCTCATAGGTGACATCGCACACTGTCTCATTGATGTCATGCAAATCACCCTCGATTAGGGTGATGAGTCAATAGAAAAATTCGATGCCTTGACCTTCTTACATGACCTTTCCTGCTCTATTAGGTGTTGGCACTTCAACTGCGTTGATCCGGTTTATGGGTCCACGTCCCACTCTTTTGTCTCTTCTTCCTCTTCTTCCTGCCCCTACAAAGGCATCGTTTGTCCCTCGCCTATGTTCCTAGATGCCTCCTATGCTACTGCTACTGCAGTAGCCTTTTCTTACTCATTTTCTTTCTGTGCAGTGTCTCGCACTACCCATACTTCCACTACCACTGCTTCCTTCCTTCTGTTTTTTGCCAACTGTGTGATGTGTAGCTTAGGCTCGTCTTTCCTTCTTTGTGCCTCCAACTTCTATATCTCCGCGATGTCTGGGGCGTGCCACTTCGGCGACCATGCCTCTAGGACATTGAAAATGACTTCGTTTGTGGCTATAAAGCATAGCTTTGTCCACTGTTTAGTCAGGTCCTTGCGTGCTCTTATATAAATGTTAGGCATGTCCGCTTTGAATTCTGCAAAACTCTGCAGACTGTTGTAAACAGTGGGTGACAACCATAGCTTACAGTTGATCCCCATTCTGAGATTCATCTCCATGAACACCCAGAATATTTTGTTGTCGCAGATCCTAGAGGCATCCTTTGTGGCCTAGAGTGAAGCGTAATTCGTGGCCTCTAGTAAATCCCTATCAATCATGGGGAATTGACTATCCTTCGACAATTCCCCAACCATGAGAACTATGGACAATAGAAGCCAAGCATAGTGGAACGTTTTTCCTTGTTCCTAAGCTTCGCGGAAATTTTCTAAAAACCCTTTGCATAGGAACTCAGTCCAATTAAACTGGACCCCCTCCGCGCACTTCTCAGCTAGTGCTACCACCGGTGTGGGTAATTTTTTTGCGCGACACTTGCGCATAACCTTTCCTACCAAGATTTTGGTCACCATGCATACTGCTTTCTCCTTCATGCTCGAGATGGCATAGCTCCTCTTCTTCTTTTATAGCTTGTACTTTTTCTTCATGATCTCCGTGATGGCTGAGTCACTTCCCTTCCCTTTCAAGATGTCCATGGGGTCCTCTCCTTTGCATGGAAGCCGGTAGATGCAGTGAATCAAGTCTGTTGTGATGGGGATGGGATCCTCCAGCCACAAACAACCATCATGTACCAAGCAGAGTAGCTTCCTAATGACAGAAATGGTTATTGGGGCGTGGTGGAAATGCGACACCCAGAGCAAACTCAATAGCTTAGCCTTTTCCACTCCGCACAACCACTTTCATGGCTCTAGTTCTGTAACTCCCGTGGTGGTGTTCTACTTGGGCTTCATGAGGTGCCTGGTCTCAAGGTGGGGGAACTTCTCGTGGTCAGTGAGGTCCTAATCTTCGAATTTCATGCTTGGCACATGTCCCAGGAGCATGCCCTCAAACGTAATGTTGTCTAGAGGAGTGGGGTCTGGAGTGAGCTCTTCGTTTCATCCAGGTCCCCTAGCACATTAGCCCTCCCTTTTCGTGGGGGGATATAGGTGGGAAATTGTGTCATGGGGTGCGTAGGTTGAGTGTCCTCCTCCATGCCTTCATCCTCATCCTTTGTGATGATAAGATCCTCCATATCTTCTTCTTCTTCATCGGTCTCTATGGTGACGGCTTTCCCCTTCTCCTCCATTGACAGCTTGGTGCACAGTGGGTTCCACAGGGACACACGTACGAGGACCAATGCTTGTTTGTCCTTCTTGGGTATTGGCGTGCACAGTGATTTCACGATTTCTACCACAATCTTGGTACCTTTGGAGCATCCCCCACAGTCAGGGCCTACGTGGCCTCCTCGATGGTCATTTTGGTTATCTCCATAACATCCTTAGCTTTTTCCATTGTATCTACGTAGAAATCTATTACTCATGAACTCAGGGGCTCAATCAATGCTTGGCACTCAACAATCAAGGCTTTGCTTAATAACTCAATTCGCAAATGACCAAGTTTTGTTTGCTGAGCAGCCCTTTGTAATTTACAGCACTTTTTGAATTTGAATTTGACTTCTCCCCCCAAATTTGGTTCATTAATGCTCCCTTGGTGGTAGATCATCCCAAATCCTACCCATGAATAGCGTCTTAAATGCCTGCCGCCCGCTCCATTTGGTGTCAAGTTGAGCACCCCATCATGAATAGTGACTTCAACAATCACTTCTTAGCCATCCTGCGTAGCAACGCAGCCCCCCGTGTGCAGTCACGGACCTTATGACTCTTTTCTTCTACGTGTAGCTCCAACATCACGCAGCTCTTGGGCAGAATAGTTTATAGTCCCGCGCTCCCTTTCAATTGCCTCAAGCACTAAGACTATCCTCCCTTTAGCTAGTTAGGTGGTCACACCACCCATATTGAAAAGTTTCATCCTATCATCCATCATGTTTCCTAGAGAATCCCCACCTTTTATTGTTACAGTCAGCATCACGCACTTTACCATTTGCAACGCAGTACCCTGGTCACTATGCTTAGTAATATGTGGTCCAAGCCAAGGCATCAGACTGATCAATTTACAGCAATAGGCCTTAAAATTGTCATCGTGATCATATGCATTTGGCCTTTCCACGCTGGTCTGTTTGCTGAGAAAATCTTCCTTTAGCTCATCCTCCATCTTCTTGACCTCCACATCCACGAGAACAATTTTCTTCCTTAACTGTACCCTTTCTTATTCAAGTTCTTAGAGTCTAAGATTTCCCTGTTGGATTTCTGCTTCCAAGGCTCCGTGAACCATTATATCTATCGGTGTTGTCGGGCGTGGTCTAAGTTCCCCAAGTACTATAGGTCTTACTATAGTTGCTTCATACTCCCGCCTAGGTGGTTCTCACGCGGTCAGGTTTTCGTACATAGTTCTATAAGCCCAGAGAACTGCTGGTATGCACAGGTCCTAGTCAGTCTGCTTCACATGGTGGACCTTGTTCAGTGTGTTGCATACTTTTCTAAGTGCTTCTACATAGATATTCTTCTGTGCACTTGGTTTTTCCATACTTCATGGGCCCAATTGGGGAGGTACTTCGCACTATTACCTTGCTTGCACCTACTTACTAGCCATGTCTCTTGACGCGAAGACTGTGTGCATCCGCAAAGGTTTCCCACTATATTCCTGTATCCACCTGGATACGTGGCTGTGTGAGCCATTTCATCCGACAATCCTATATGTTAATCGCCTCGGAGGCTTCCCAAACTGCATGCGCATCATCCTTCTGCATTCCCGCCAGTCCTCAAAACTTCTTTGGTTCATACTGCATGACCTCGTGGGCGTAGCACGCAATACCCATTTCAGAGTGTCAAAACGTTGTTGTTCTAGTACTTCTCGTTCAATTTTTTTAGGAAGTCATCCACCTCGCTAAACCCATCATATGTAGGTAGATCTCTTACCTTTATTGCTATGCAGCATGGCAACCTTGTCATCATGTTACAATTGAGCATGGTTAGCTCGTGTAACTGGTTCTTCCATCATTCTATCTCCTCGTTAGAGTCTGATGTGCAGGAGCTTTCACACTCCCATGAGATTCGTCCATCTACGGTTGGGTTTACCCAGTCTTGCTCCCAGGCGGTTATCTTGTAGATGTAGTCGAGATTATCATTACTGTCATAGTCGCGCACTGGCTCCGTGTAGCGCGATCCTTCTGCAGGGTCTAAAGGTACCACTACACGCAGAGACCTTTTCTCAAAGATCATCTTGTGCTTCTTTATATTTATCACTCCATTCATGTCAGTGGCCTAATCTATTCCCAATAGCGTGGGGTAGGGATTGCTGTCATCAACAATATCTATCACTTCGAAATCTGCTAGTGCACTTGCTCCTTCGATATCTACTATGATACCCTGCCATCTCCCCATAGGTAGGGTCTTTTGTTGGTTCACCATTTGTAGTTGGATAGGAGACCATTGCAATGTATGCCTTCCCATGCACTCCCATGTCTACTTTGGTAGGACGTTCACGTCTGATCCTAGATCTAGAATTATTTGGTCCATCTCATATTCCTTGATCTGCGTGGTCAATCTCATCTCCCTTCCCGTTCGTGTTGTGTGCTTTCCAAGCTTCTAGACTATGCACGATTCTCCTTGTGCGGTCCCTTCGCATCTATTTATGAGTTCTTGTAGTCCCTTTATAGCATTCATGTCGTGCAACAACTTCATGCATGTCTCCAAAAACATAGTAAGCATTAATGGGTCCATTTCTGGCTCCAGTCTATTTTTACTTCTTGAAGTGGAGGCATCAACGAAGCTCCTCTTAGCTTCCATGAAGGCCTCCTTAGCACACTCCAAATAAAATTTTGGTTCCTTCGTTGGAGCCTTGAGAACCCAAGTACTTTCTTTAAGCTACTTTCCTTTGTCATCCCCTGTCATAATACCACTTCGAAGCATGATATTTACATTTGGTTCTTCCTCGCATAGCTCAGATCTCATCATTTGCAGGTTTTGAGTCGAAGGAGGTTGGAGTGTATCATTCAACCTAGCTATCAGTGTTGTAAAGCCCTTTATCTCATGATCAAACAACATACAATACAAGCATGATGGTCATGTTGGATTCATACAATCATGGGTATAGGGCCTTGGCCCTCCACAATTGTAACATATCAGTTGTCTGTGACCTCTTCCTAGTCCCATTCCACCTCGGCCTCATCTGCACCCTTGAAATCCAGTGCACACCATTCTTTCATCTTGATAAAGGGGTCAGGTTTCAGCCTAAACTCTATAGGTAGGAGTTCGATCCATCATAAACTCATAACTTATACAGGTGCACTCATCATGTCCCACTGAACTACAGAAATTATAGAACAACTGCTGTGAATTCTGTGTATATTTTTGTAATATATGGCAGTTATCTGTAGCATGCTTTCCTCGTATCTGACAAATCGTGCACCATAGTGTAGGCACTGTGCATGGTCCTACTTGTGGCTCCAGTCTTAATGGCATTAGCACTCCTCTTGTAAGGTAATTTGTGAACACTATGCAGTGGTCCTTGTCATGCCCCTGACCCTTGTATTTTACGCACCATACCTCATCGTGCACTTTTGGGTGGGTTGTCCTGTCTTGTTTCAAACTCTGCATTTCCAAGCACAAGTTTTTCAACTGCGCGTGAATCTACTGTACTCCCAAGCTGGGGTCTTGCATCAGAGTCTTGTGTAATCTTATTGCGACTTCTAAGGCCTTGGCCTGAGTGGTTAGTCTCTGTTGTGACAGTGTGTTCCATAGATGTGGCGTTAACGATGCTACAAACCATTCGCGTTGTTGTCCATATGTCAACATCATGTTAGCTTCGTGAATTGTGCCCTTCAACCTCTAATCCAAATCCCAACGGATCTTGCCTAGTAGCATTGTGATTTCCTTGAAACCAATGATTGATTGCACCTCTGACTGTGGCCTGCTAAATTCCTTGTTTAGCGCAATTTGGATATCTGCAATCCCCACATTCGAATTCTCATTGGAATGCTTAATGTACTACGTCAGTGCATGATCCTGCAGAGAACTGACCAATGCCACCTTTTTTATATTATCATCCGTGACACCCTATGCTTCCCATACAACTATTATCATGAACCAAAACTACTCTGGATCTTTGTTGCCTACTCCCTTGAACACTGGAAACTTTATCGCGCTTTCCATATTGACTCGCAGCGGTGGCAGAGGTGGTATGGGTGAATATGGGGGTGAAAATGGCAAAATTGGCAATGGCATGGGTGCGGGTGGTATGCGCAGAATTCTCAATCTGATCAAATTGATTTCACTTCTTGGTGAGACCCTCCTGAGGTCTTCTTCATCCCTTCATAGAGGTGAAATCAAGGGGCTAGTTTCTAGTTCTGTGCTACCTTCGTTTCTATAGATCCTCCCACTTTGAGTAGCCCCAAATATTAATTTATTCGCATAACCCATTTCTCACACACTAGCATTTTAATCCAAGTATTCAAATATTTAATGTACTTACCTTGCGGTCCTTCGAGGAAGCATCATTCTGCCTCACTATAGCTGACTGAAGTATCTACCATGAACTCGGTGATGAATCCTCCTAAGATTCAATCGATCCAGTGATCAACAGTGCATGCAATGTTATCTTCTGATGCTTCTAGTCTATGCACCAATTATGGAGTCCACACAATAGGTTTGTCGAGTTTACACCTCCATTGGCTATCTACCGGCTTTGCAATCTACTTGTATAACTCAGTGGGGAAGGATGCAAAGAAAATTTTGTGGATTTCTATATATAAGTAACAGTGTAACCACTCTTCTTTTAACAATCATGAATTCATGTTTTCCTGTGCTACGAAATCATGAATCTTCCTGTCCAGCCAATCTTCAATTCCTTTCTTTGTCGGATTCCAGTGATACGACATCAAACATCCCTATGTAGATCTCGGTCCCGGCAATGGAACCATTTGTTGGCTTGTTGGTGCTTGACCTAGGTTCAGAGTTAATTAGCCAAACAAATCCTAGTACTACTGGCCATTTGGGAAACAGTCCGCGGAGCACGGATTGAGGTCTCACCTAAAGTAGTATGGGAGGGTCTTAGAACTAGGTTTCCACACCCTTAAGATGTCTAATGAGTTTGACTGATCCACTGTTTGCTCATGTGTGTAGGTTGCTTCATGCACATTCTCATTCCACGTGGCGTGATACACCGCCTTCACGTAGCCCTATCCAGGGGCCGTGCATTGTGCTCTGTGCCATTCCCTGAGATCTTATTTATATTCCAATATTGGTTAATTATCTTCACCTACTTGAATGCCTTAAGTAATAATTAGTTATACAAAACATTCATATAGGTCTGAGCAGTAAAAAAACAGTATACTTGCAAATTATATCCAATCATGCGTTAAACCAAGAAAAGATACACAGAAATATAGTAAAACTTCTCTTTATTGATTTTCCCAATGGTTACAGACTCGACCTACCCTGCGCACTCAGCTGCAAGCGTCCGTGCACTCAGCTGTGGACTACTAGGGCTCTGCGCACTCAGCTGCAGAGCCTTCTCCTACTCTACGACCCACATACACACTTTACACTTCAATTCAACCACTTAGACTTCTCATGCTCCTATTTTATTCCCTCCTTTGTTTCTTCCTTCTCTTAGAGCCTCACTCTATTTATACAATCCCATGATCTGCAAACCATGGGTAGGTCTATTAAGCTGACATTACATTAAAAAACTAGGGTAGACAACCATGTGACTCTATTATGACTTCGTGCTCTACACCTGCAATTTGTAGAGCTTTTACAAAAGACTTTCTCAAAACTTGGGCTTTAAGCCCCAAAACATGCCTTGGGGGGATTCCATGCCCAACACAACCTTAGGTCAGGTAGAGGAGAAATTTCCCTATGCCATCTATTTTATCAGTAAGAACCTATCAATGGTTGAGCTAAATTATATTGTGACCGAAAAGGAACTCCTGGCTGTTGTGCATTCATTAAAAGAATTTAGGCATTACATTACAGGCTATCAAACATTTGTGCATACTGGCCTTATTGCAATCAAATATTTAATGAACAAACCAGATGTCAATGCTAGAATTATAAGATGGTTGCTTTTATTATAGTTGTTTGATATAACTATTGTTGATAATCCTAGTAAGGAAAATGTTGTTGCAGACTTTCTATATAGGATGAATCTGCCTGCGGGTGAAGAAGGAATGGTGGATGACCAGTTACTAGATGAGAATTTGTTTTCTATTTCAGTTCTCTCCCCATGGCTTGCTGATATAGCAAACTATTTGGTATCAGCATATTTCCCACCAAACTTGCCCTCCAAAGAAAAGAGAAAGATAGTCAGGAAAAGTGCCCCCTTCACCTAGATTGGGGGCAATCTTTTCAAACTTGGCCCAGATCAAATATTGAGAAGGTATGTAAGGGAAGAGGAAGTTTTTGACATCCTTCTGACCTGTCATGATGGGCCTTATGGGGGTCACTTTGCAACAAAGACGACAACATTCAAATTGTTATAAGTGGGCTATTATTGGCCCACTCTTCATCAGGATGTGAAAAGGTACATTAGTCAGTGTGATCGATGCCAAAGGATGGGAAACACTACTCCAAGAGATGAAATGCCCCTACAACCTCAAGTGAATTTCAAGCCTATAAACCATCCTTCAAAGAAAAAACAATACATTATTGTGTACATTGATTATTTGACTAAGTGGGCTGAAGCCAAGGTGATTAAGGCAACAACAGAAGAGAAGGTGGTTGAGTTCCTAAGGGAGAATGTATTCTATAAATTTGGGTACCCTAGAGAGCTAGTCAAAGACCAAGGTAACTAGTTTACCTCCAACATGATTGAATAACTGCTTAGGCATCACAACATCAAGCATAGGACATCCACGCCTTATCATCCACAAGCTAATGGGAAAGTGGAGGTGACCAATAGGGCACTGAAGAGCATCTTGACCAAGGTAGTGAGTAGCAGCAGGAAGGATTAGGCAGAGAGACTAGTTGAGGCCACCTGGGCCTATAATACAACATGGAAGACCACCACTAGATTTACACCCTATGACTTGGTCTATGGGAAAAAAGGCTTTGTTATCCATTGAATTTGAATATAACACATTGAGGATGGCAGTCCAACTAGATTTGGATCTCAATCATGCACATAAAGAAAGATTGTTCCATTTGAATGTCTTGGATGAATTCACAATGTAGGCCCTCCTACATACAAAGATAGTTCAACTTCAAAGGAAGATCTGACATGATATACATATTAAGGAGAAGAAATTTTAAGAGGGCGATTGGGAATTGTTATATGATTCTAGGTATAAAGACTTCAAGGGCATGCTAAGGACAAGATGACTTGGACCTTATGTGGTGGAAATATTCCATGATAATGGTTCAGTGCAAATCAGAACCATAGATGAAGAAGCCATTCCATTGCTTGTTAATGGACATTGATTGAAAATGTACGAGAGGCCTTTATAAAAACAAGAGTTAATTGACAATATCAATAAGACAATGATAATGGTGGAGCAATTTCCAGATCCTCCCTCATCAGGTCACTGAAAAAAAAAAAGAATAAGGATTCAGGTGAAAACCTCCATGAGGCACGTGAGTCCCATCTTTGGGTTGAAAACCTCATGAGGCAGCCCAATGATGAGAAAAATGGAAAAACAAATAAGAAGATCCCTGGGTGAAAACCTTCCTTGAGGCGCCCAGGTCAAACATCTAGGGTGAAAACCTCTTTGAGGTAGCCTAAGTGTTTTTAAAGAAAAAAAAAACATAATTGTTATTTGCACGTGGGTGAGAAAGACAATCAAGGAGCAAAGAGAAGATCCAAAGGGAACCCTGCCTCACATATATTCATCTCCTCCACTCCTTACCATGCATCTCTCCATCAATTCCATTATTTTTTTCACTTCATTGCTTCTATTTAGGTGAAGATTGTGTTTTCTGTAGGATCCCCTGTATTCCTATATGATCCCCCAAAAACCTATAGGGAGAAATGCGAGGGTGAATGGTAGGTTGGTCCTATAGTAGCCTATCCCAGAGAATATCAATCATAAGCTACAAGTCTTCACTAGGATGATCAAGGAGCTCCATATAGTAGACAACAGACAATAGAAAACAGACATCGGAAAACAGAGGAGGAAGAAGAATGACCATGCAGCAAATAAACAATGCAGTACCTATGATCTTCGACAACTGCAACATGACATCAAGACCATAGGTAAGTATCCCGCTCACTCACTCATATGCATCATTTGATCAAAAGTTGTAAAGGTTACGAGGTAATTGGTTTATATGTGAAAAAGTGGCCGGTTAACTTGGCCACCTTTGACAAAGTAGATAGTTTGGTGGCAAAAAGGAAATTCTTTTGTAAATCGAAAGAGAATGCAAGAGTCCGAAAAAAATGATTTATTTTTGATGGCATTCAAATCCGATGTAAGGTGGGGCCTCGACCCATATTAAAGTTTGAGCGATAGTACAAGATTTAAGTAAGCATCAATTCGAGAGGCAGATAAAGTGCTCTGCGGGAGAGGAATGAGCATGAGTTATAGCTTAGGCTCAACCCCCATAGTTGGAAATGATGTTAAGTTGTTTGAACAACATCTACGGCTTGAGATTGCTGTGGGGGGGTTCAATCTTGATGAACATGCCATACACTCCCTACCCTTGTAGCAGGCCACCCTAATCACTCCACTCCATCTCATCTCCTCCACATCATCCACCACCCTCATTCATTATCGTCCACCTCATTCATCGTACCCCATCACCGCATCTGCCATTCCATAGATACAATGTTGTTTACGGCTACCATTTTAGGATTCTTGAAGAATTAAGATTTGGGGTAGAAACACTAGTTCACCAAAGACTCAACATACCCTATTTATTGATG
Organism: Pinus taeda; assembly: GCA_000404065.3. NCBI lineage: Eukaryota > Viridiplantae > Streptophyta > Pinopsida > Pinales > Pinaceae > Pinus > Pinus taeda. The sequence continues at coordinate 135,074 of APFE030051369.1, read as the reverse complement.
CAATCACTCATAGACTCCAGCAGCAAAGTAAAGGAAGGGAATTCCCAACAATTGGCTCACCATGGGTTGATTAAGATCCTCATTGAAGATTCCCTTCTATAGCTCAGTATGACTATAACATGGTCAGTCTTCAGGGACTTACCAGCAGAGGGTGACATCAAAAGCCTCACCTATGATGTTAGTCCTTCTATTATTGAGGGGTAGGAAAAAAACGAAGAAGGAGATATAGAGCTAGATGGGGATGAGAGGTACAAAGAAAAAAATAATATAGAGGAACATGATGAAGCAGGAGAAGAGAAGGAGGATGATGTGGAAATAGAGGAGGAAAGGAAGGAAGAAACTGATGGAGATGAGAAAGAACAACAAGAGGAAGAAGATAAGAAAAACAAAGAGGAATAAGGCATTGAAACAGAAGGGGAAGAACACAAAGAGGAGTCACCTAGGGTGTCCCCAAAGGGCCCTGAGTGGGGGGAAGTAGCTTCCCTCACTGCTCTTTGCACCGTAGACAAGAAAGAAGGGAAAAGAAGGAGGCAAACCCCTCTATATTTTAGAAGAAGAAAGAGCACAAGAATCAAACAAGGAAAGACACAAATATCAACAAAAATCCCTATTGAGATTGAAGGTTCCCCTACACCAAGGGACAGAGAAGCAATAATGAGAGATCAACTTGAGAGGGAAAATGCATGGCTGAGAGGAAAACTGCAGGAAAGGGAAAAAAACTAGCATGTATGGCTAGCCTCTCCTTGGAGGCCATCTAGTGTAGGATGCCAGCTAAATCCTATGCTCTTTACCTCAGAGAAAAATGGCTACAATTTCAGATTAAACACTAGCACAAAATAGCACCATGCCATTTCAGGACTACAGGTGGTTTATTGATCTTTGTTACCAAAGTACACTAGAGGATAGGGCCAAAAGGGCTGAGTTTTACTTGCACAACATGGCCCTCACAAACATGAATGTTTGGGATCCTAATTCCAAGCTAGGAGATCTACAACTAATGGCATTGTCATCATGAATGAACCATGAAGAGTCAAGGGCTGCAGAGATGAAAAGAATATTGGCCAGAGAGAAAAATGAACCTCTTTTCATCAGAGCTAAACAATTAAATCCCATGGCCCTAATCAGCAACCATAATCTTATCTCAATTGATCCTCAGCTGGCACCTAGATATCTTGTTGCCCAAGAACAAGCAATTTCACATTTTGAGGATATGTTTAGGCTGCTAGGAGATGATAGTATACATGCCTGCTTAAGAAGATGGAACACACTGCTACACAGCTTGAAGACTAGAGAATATCACTCCCCTCAAAGGTTGAGAGAGGCACTCAATAGGATACCTATGTATAAGAAATTAATGCAAAGGTTGAAGGTCAATTGGATAGGCCTGCAACTCATTCCACCACTACTCCTAGGGATGGTGGAAGGAAGAAAAGAAGAAGAGGAAAAGAGGTAATGGGAAGAAGTAGAAAGGAAAGCAAACTTCTATGAACAATAAGAAGGGACCACAACAGAGGCATGGGATGTCAGAGAAGCTATGAGAGCCATGAAGGACATGGACATTGACTAAGTTGCTCAGAGGATGAGAAGCACTTTCAGTAGGGGGGTGATGATGAGCCTCATCAATGGGTAATTATATGGGCCTTAATTCACCTCCTAGCTTAGTCAAACCAACTATTCTCACAACTTATTGCATACTTTTCATTATATTTTGTTTATGAGATGAGTTAGAGTTAGATATTTTGCTTTATGGTCTAATGTGCATTTAACACCGGATTAAAGGATAAAATCAAGGAATTTTGGCAAGGACCTTGGTCAAAAATTGAATGGGAAAAGGGAGAGGAATTATAGGAGGTAAACCATTGTCATTTACTACCGCTCCATTCGAATATTTCTCCATTAGCTTGGAGTGAAAATAGCCAAATCATGAGGACTAGAAGGCAACCGAGAAAGTGAAATTCAAAGCACCATTTTATCTTGAGTTTGGGAGCCAAGCCTCCCTAATTTTAAGGAAGTCGTTGGAGACTTCAGTCATATAAGTAGAGAGGCTTAGGACCACATTAGGATTCAGACTTTTGATTGTAAAACTCTACACTATTTTCGAGCTGCAAGACTTGTCACAGTTTTTGATGTAATCCATTGTTTTGATAATAAGAATGAGTTTTATTTTGAGCCAGCAATGAGTTGACTAAGAGGGCTGAAGCTCTTGGGTTAGGGCCCAACCCTACCAGCTAAGGCTCCTCTTTATTGTACATGTATGCCACCATAGATTCATGTTTTAATCATTTGTTTGCTTTAATAGTTGCATTTCCATTATAGTAGTGTGGTGCATAGATTCATGGTTTAATCGTTCATTCTCTTAAGTAGCTGCATTTCCATTACAACAGTGTAAACTAGATAGGTTATGTTTTAGTTTTCTTCCATTTGTGCCTTCTTTCAATTAGCAGGTTAGGAAGGAGAAAAAGATCACCATAAGGTTGTCAGTAGGTGTCTCGACCTCACCTCCTCCCTCTAGGACCATGACTTGAGGAAGAGACTTAAACAACCCCTAAAACATAGATTTCTAGTTCTTGCATGAGCTTTGGGAGTTTGTCATCTTGATTTAGTACTTGGTTCATTTTATCATCATCTTTTTCCATCGCTCTCTTTCTATAATAAGCTCTCACTCGTATTCTCATCTCCTCCAGCACTTTCTCCATGAATAATATATGCGGAAGCTAAGAACTCACCTCTTAATCACATAATGCCTGTAGATTTCCCTACCATCCGATCTGCAACAAACCTAGCCAATCACCATCAACCGCGTGTGTATTCATTTCAAAATTTGACTTTAGGTGCTCTGAATCTCCACCGTCGATCTACCTTTCCTGATCCAATGAATATCGCGTCACTCGCTCACCAGCTAGCTTGGCTGATCTCCACCGTTGATCTGCCTCACATGATCCAATAGTTGTCGCGCAAACTCGCGCGAATTCTTGCATGACTGATATCCTCCCGAGAGAACACAAGAAAAGTGCTTTTCTTGTGCTACGTGTCACTCACTTAGGCTAATTGTGTAAAATTTAGGAATTCTTCTTACAGCTTTGAGGGTGTGCGAGAAACTGCTTACCACCTATGAAAACCCGCTCCATCATTCCACGTGTTTTCCACCCTTCTATCGACACGTGAGTTGATGTGATCCATCCATCTATTGACTTCATCTCCCACGATAATATCTCTGCCATTCATCTCCCATTAATCCTATTAGTCCATCTATTGACTTAACCTTCCGCGATAAGATCCCCACCATTCTTTGTTAATCATGTTCATCCATTTATTCACTTAATCCCCTGTGAGAAGATCTCCACTGCCCATCTTCTGTTAGTCCTGTTTGTTCATATAGTCACTCAATCCCCTATGATAAGATCTCTGCCATTCATCTCCCATTCATCCTGTTCATCCATCTAGTCACGTAATCTCCTGTGATAAGATCTCTCCTACTCATCTCTCGTTAATATTGTTCCTAATTGATCCAACGGTTCCTGTGCACTGCTGCTTCATTACATCTTCCTTTTGATGAATTAGATCTTTTATTTCTCTTCCACTTGACTCCTTCCTAAAATTTGTTCTATGTATCATTTAAACGCTTCCACTCCATAGACCTTCTAGCCATCGTCAACCACCTTCCACCCACCTGTCATGCCTACAAGAACACTTAAATTGCATGCTTGATTTTACCAAAAAGACCAAAAAATAGTGAAAATAGGTTTTGTTTAGTTTCCTTGCTTACACATTATTTTTGTTTGATGCTCTTTACTTCTGTAGCTTATATAGTAGCATTAGGTTAGTGTTGATTTAGCAATTCTGCTTAGCATAGCTATTTAAATGGTTAGTTAGGATATGGTGTGATTTAGCATTACATGTCATTTTCTTCATTACTGCAGTAGAGTAGCTCTCTTAGAATAGATTTTCTCTTCTTCCATCAAAGAACCAAGCTTCTTCTAACTCTATATAAGTCTTGCTTTGAATCCTTGGGGTCTCTGATCAGATGAACAGTGACAACAGGTAGGACGTTCACTTCTACTTGTGCATATAGCATTGTCACCTCCAATTTTGTATAAACCCCAGGTTGATGAGTAAAGTTGGTAGCCCAGGAGTTGGAGGATCCTTGCTGCAATACTATCTCTCATCATAGAGTGTGAGGTAAAGGATGCAACTGAGCACGAAGTGGACCGCGAAGTGGAGCAGCGGAGCGCCAAAATGGACCATGAAATCAATATACTACGTAGTGGAGCTCAAAGTGGATCACGTAGTGGAGCACCAAAGTGGAACATGCAATTGATATACCGCGTGGTATATGGGCTTTAGAGTAGGTCAAAGCCCCTCCCGTTTTGTTAAAAGAAGGTAATTTTGTAAATGATGAATGGTTTTTTACCAAAGTAGCTTGTATTAGGGGAGTCCACAGTATATTGAGCATGGTATTGTGATGATATATCCCTTGATATAATAGTATATATATGGACGAATATTAAAGAAGGGGATAGTCTTGAAGAATCACATCATGTATTGAATGGTTGTATCTTTGTGAGTTATGGTTTGGGCAAGAAGGCGAGGCTCTACAGTCGAGTGCGCAGAGGCCTTAGTTTGCAGTTGAGTGCGTAGGCAAAAAACTATTTGTTGTACAAATTCTCTATTATAAGCAACATTTATTGTGGATGTAGTCCCACATTGGGATGAACCACGGTAAAATATATGTCTTCATGTTTTTATTTGCTTATTATCTATTGTAGCATAGCATTTTATTACAATTAAATATTGTTTTAGTACAGGTGAAGTTTTATGGATGTATATTATATGTTTTAAGTGATGAATGTAATGTGGCAAAGTAATGTATGAATGCGAAGTAATTTATGTATGTTAAATATAAAAGAATGCAAAAATACCACATCACATCATCCCTCAAGGCTACAGAAACCTGGTTCTGCATCCTCCCATAGTCACTTTGGGTGAGACTGTGATCTGCTTGCAGGTCGTTTCCAAAACGGCCAGTGATGAAGGGTTTTGTGGGTGTGTAGTAAAATATCGAACTTCAGTCAACCCAACCTAAGCCAACAACAAAGAGGTAGATGACACGGGAGCTAGGATGAAAGACTCAATAAAATCATAGGTGGAATGAAATGCAGATGACAAACAATTAGGGTTATATAGAAACATTTGGTGGAAGTTTAAAATCACTAGACCGTTATCCCATAAATTTACTACCAATCAATTCAATATGGACCTGAAATCCCCTGCAATTATGAATAAAATTTCTCAACTTTCCCAAAAGACTTAAATGATTTACTAAATAGATCATAAAATTAATGAAGGATCCTAAGGAAATAAGAATGAATTTAATTACTACCTATTACAAAAAGACGAGTCTTAATGACCAAAAATAAAAACATTTATGAATATTCAAATGATAGGTTGGACACGATGATACTTCCTTGACCATCATGTCTTGTGGTGTGTCTCAACTAAAAGGACTTATTGACACAATTGATGAAAAAAAAACTCACTAAAATTGATGCAACTACCCTAACATAAAAACCTAACTAATACTCCGTTTTTAGAGAGCATTTCAAAAAATGAGTTTATGAGCCAAAGTAGGGCTTCAGGAACACGCCATTCACCCAACCAAGAAAAAGAATATCATCCAACTATGCAAGCTTGACAACGCCTAAATATTTGACCTCCACAACATAGAATGGTCCAAGCCAATGTATTTGCAATTTACTGGGATGCTTTAGGTGTTTTCTCTGATAAATAAATAATCAATATCCAATCGAAAATGACTTCTTCTTGATGTGCCTATCAGGCCAAGAATTTTGTCTTTCTTTTTCAACATTGTTGTTCATCCTATTTCCATAACTCTTGTAATCGATCTAGGATAGATTCATCATCAGACATCTTGGTAGAATGAAAAATGAAGAGATTGGGAACTATAAATTTTGTCAGAACCATTTCTTCTTTGTCATAAACCAGTTGGAATGGCATATACTTATGCATTTTCCTAATTATAGAGTGATAATCCCATAAAGTTCCCAAAATCCTCTCATCCCAACCATCCCTATTCACAGAAGAGTTTTTGGTAAGACACTTATCCAAGATTTTATTAAAGGTTTCAAAAGTTCCATTCACTTGTGGATGATAAGAACTCCTTTTATTGTGTTGAATCATAAAATTTTGTAGCAACGAATGAACTATCTCATTAATGAAATGAGAACCTTAGTCACTAGTAAGGCTTCTCGGACAAGAAAACCTAGTGATGATATTCTCAAAAATAAATCATGTCATTGTATCAACAATGCAATCTTTAACAGGAGCGGTTTTGCCCAAAATGTTAGATAATTTATTTCGATAACGATATACTTGGCATGCAAGTGGCGAGAAGGTGGATTGAATGGCCTGACAAAATTGATTGCCCATTTTTCAAATGATTCAAGTTCCATAACTAGATGTAGAGGAAGTTCACCCCTTTGAGATGGTCGACCAACTCGTTGGAAAATATCACACTGCTTTGCATATTCCTTCAAATCCTTAATTAAAGTTGGCCACCAGTGTTATAAATTAATTTATGGAGAAATGAAATACACAAAATATTCTCGGAAAAAAAATACAGAAACACATAAAACAAGAGAGACACATATATACATGGTTCACCCAATTTGGGCTACATCCATGGAAAAACAACCAGTCCTTCCTTTTATATTATCCAACAAAATGAAGAGATACAACCTATAACAGATCCTCTATAATTTCCTCTTCACTCTCACACAATATCCTCTCTCCTTCTCGCTCATAATAATCATCCATAGTCACAATACAATTCACATATAAATTAAGGGTTGCCTTCTAGGGAAAAAAACCCTAAATTAACATAAATTTTACCATCACATTATCTACCAAATGAACGACCATATCGACTATGAAATTACAATATTTTCCAAGGAAAATTTTCATTTATTTTTAATTCAGGGGCACTGCCCCAAATTCCCTGGTGGGGGGTTTCATAAAAGCCACTTGTCAGCCCCGACACCCCCATGGACCCCTGTGGTGATTAAATGGGGTAGAATTTTTTCCTTGTTAGGAACATAGATCCAACGTAGATGAAACACAAAACCTCTAAATAATGAGGAAGATAATCAATATCTACACCCAACAATAACCCACTTGGATACTAATTATATAAACTTTGATGTTGCTTCACTTGTTGGAAAATGACTCCACTTAGACCTGTATATTTCTCAGCTTTACCATCATACTTGAAGACTAGTTGAAATTGAACAGAATCTCAGTTTCTCCGTGGTTACAACTTTTGTTAACATATCTACAAAATTCTGGCTAGTGTGTATCTTTTCCATCTTCAACTATCCATCTTCCAATACTAACCATATGAAATGGTAATTGATATGTATATGTTTAGTTTTGGAATGAAATGCAGAGTTCTTTGCAAGATGAATGGAACTTTGGCTTTCACTATATAACCTTCACATCTCCTACTTCATAGCCAATTCATCCATAAACCTTTGTAATCAAATCATTTCTTTACTAGCCTCTGTAGCAAAAACATACTCCGCTTCCGTTGTTGAAAGTGAAGCAATATTTTGCAATTTTGAAACCCAGCTGAAATTTGTTCCACCTACAATAAACACATACCCTATGGTGATCCTCCTATTATCTCTATCACCTGCTATATTTTCATCAACATATCCTTGTAGAGAAATGCCTGAATTACCAACGAATAATTCTTGATTTGTGGTACCTCTCAAATACCTGAGAATCCACTTTGCTGCAATCCGATGTTCTTTCCCTAGATTTTTCATGTACCTTCTTACAATTCCCACTGCATGTGAAATATCAGGCCTTGTATATACCATTTCATACATTAAGCTTTCAATTGTTGATGTATATGGAGCTTTACACATATACTCCATCTCTTCATGAGTTTTGAGACACATCCCTCTAGTTTTAAATGGCTAGCCAAAGGTGTACTAACTCATTTTTCATTCTACATATTAAATATTTGTAAACTTTTTCTATGTACTTAATTTGAGACAATGTTAATTTGCGATTTTTCATATCTCTAGTTATTCTCATACCAAGGATTTATTTTGTAGCACCCAAATCCTTCATTGCAAATGAATTTCCCAATTTTCCTTTGAGCACACTTATTTCCTGCATGTTAGACCTTGCAACAAGCATGTCATCTACATACAATAACAATATAATATAGCTTATATCATTTTTGTTTTTAAGATAAACACAATGATCAAAGTGACATCTAGTATAACCTTGTTCAAACATAACCCTGTCAACTTTTAAACGCCACTACCTTCGAGTCTGTTTTAATCCATATAGGTTTTTCTTTAATTTTGACACTAACGTCTCCTTCCATTTGACCTCATACCCTTTTGGTTGCTGCATATATATTTATTCCTCCAAATCCCCATGGAGAAAGGTTATTGTTACATCTAACTTCTCAATATGCAAATCTTCTACTACCACTAGACTTAAAATAGTTTTGATTGAAGTCATTTTAACAACAAGAGAACAAATTTCATCAAAGTCTATACCTTTCTTCTATGCAAACCCCTTCTGTTAGGCCCCTATAATACTAGTGATTCCCCCATTACTATTATGATTGTATCCCTTATTGTTATTATTGTGCCCCCATTGTCCCCATATTGTTATGAGTACGCCCCATAGAATCCCACTATTGTTATTTTTGTGCCTTTATATTATTATTGTTAGGTCAGCTTGGTTATATTGTGACCCCTTAGAATCCTATATATAGAAAGAAGGTTTTGTCATTTGAATCATCCAAGAATTGTTCATTTTGTGTAATATAAAGGATGTTTCCCCCTCGAAGAGGCTAAATTCTAAGGCGTTGATCTATCTTTTCTATCTTTTTGAGCTGGTTTCCTAACATTTCGTATCAGAGCTTTGGATTCTAGGGTTTTTCTGGTCCAAAAAGGTCATCGTGGAATTTTCGCTATAACTTTTTTTTTGTGGCGTTTCAGAAGCTACAAAAAAAACCCATTTGATCTGAAATTGTTCTAAACTTTGGGTTCGAATTTCATAGCTTGTCTCTCTACATTTTCAGATATATGATCCAATGAAGTAGGATTTTGGAAGACTCACGAATTACATTCCAAACAAGTGACTTGGGGAAAATCGTCATAATGTTTGTTTTGAGCATCAAACTGAAATTTCGTCAAAATTTTCAGAAATAGGACAACCTCTAGTTTTTTGTATATATGTTCTGGGTATTAAGGTTGAAACAGTGACACGTGGAACGTCGTACAAGTTTGCTCTACTGAACTAGTCTATAATCAGGTCACAGTAGGATATTTGGCATAACTCTTCCTTGAAGAATCAAATCTTGATCAGACTTACGGGGTTAGAAAGATGACTCAAAGGGCTACTACAGGACAAGATTTTAGATATTCAAGATCTGCAATTATAGAGATATAACAGATTCAATATCGAGCTCTTACAAAGTGAAAAAAAGGTGTGTAGTTTTTTTTTCTAATTTTTGCATAAGATTGGTTTGAAAAATTAGTTTGAAGGAATTCAAAGGGAATAGTGAAGAATTATTAGAATTAATTAATGCCCCAAAGAAAGAAAATGGAAACACCTAGTAAGCAACCTGAAAGCTCTAGCATGACTCGTAAAGAAGAGGAAGAAATGAAACATGATATATCAAAATTACAAGACCAAGTACAACAAATTTCCTTCTCACTAAAGGTAATTGAAGCCAAGATGAATGGTGTGGAAGCTAATATGAAGGGCATACAAGCTAAGATGGATGGCATGGAAGCTAAGATGGATGGCGTGGAAGCTAATATGGATGGGATGGAAGCTAAGATGAATGGAATGGACGTTAAGATGAATGGCATGGACGCTAAGATGAATGCCATGGACAATAAGATGGAAGAATTGAAGATAAAGTTGAATAGGTTGCTACAAGAAATGGTCACTAATGGTGAGAGGATAGTAAAGGAAACTCATGTTGAGAACAAAAAAAAAGTTAATCATGATTTCATAGACTCTAATGTTGGATTGAAGACCCACCATGTTCCAAAAATCGATATGAGGAAGTTTGATGGCAAGGATCCCAGAACATGAATACTGTAGATGGAGCAATTTTCCGATCTCTATAATGTGCAAAAGACATAAAAGGTACATATTGCAACTTTATATTTGGATCTAAATCAATTTTTATGGTATCAATGACTTTGCTCTCGTAAAAAAATTTTCACTTGGGCAATTTTTACAAAAGAAACAATAGCACATTATGAGGATACAAAAAGCAACACCTTTTTTAGCCAATTGATTAATCTCAAACAAAAGGGTTCAATGATGGAGCACATTGAGGACTTCCAAAAATTGAACATAAGGGTAAAAAATATTCTAGAGGAGCATAGGATTGATGTGTTCATAGGGACTTTAAAGGAGAATATCCAACATGATGTTCACCTTTGGGGACCTGATCCATTGGAGAAGGCATTCAGGTTAGCAAGAAAAATGGAAAGCAAAATTATGGCAAATAGGAATCCTACCACTCACAATATAAAGATGAAAGTGTTGTTGCCCCTAGCCTTCCACAACCTATAAGGCTGACACCACAAAAATTGGAAGAAAAAAGAGCAAAAGGGCTTTGTTACAGTTGTGATAGCAAATACACTAAAGGTCATAAGTGTGCTGAGAAGAAATTATTCTACATAGATTGTGAAGAGGAGGAAGAAAAGGAACAAGAAATGTCAAAAGAAGAGGATATACTCCAGGACAAACCATAGATAACAAAGAAATGAATCCAACAATATCTTGTAGTGCATTGGCTGGAATTACCACTCCTCAAACTATCAAGATAGTAGGACATATCAAGAAGAAAAAGGTAATAGTGTTGATTGATTCGGGAAGTACCGATAATTTTATTCATTGTAAGATAGCAAAGGAATTGAATTGCTTCCTATATCCAACACCAGAGTGTCAAGTGATGGTTGCAAGTGGAGGAACTACAAATTTCTCTAGAAAGTGCCATAATATCAAGCTATCCATGGGATAATATGTATCGAATAACCCAATGTTTTCCATTCCAATGGGTGGTGCTGATGTTGTACTAGGAGTCCAATGGCTACAATCCTTGGGTACAATAGCTTTTAATTTCAAGAACTTTTCATGAAATTTTATGCGGAAGGAAAGGAATTTGAATTAAGGGGTATTGTAGGGAAACCATGAAATATAATCAGCACTAACG
>APFE030051369.1:106435-123399 GCA_000404065.3 Pinus taeda | reverse complement strand
GCTCTAGTAGTATTGGTGCACAAGAAGGATGGATCATGCTGCATGTGTCCCGATTATAGGGAGATCAACAAGCTCACTATTAAAGATAAATTTCCCATTCATGTAATCGATGAACTATTGGATGAATTGCATGGATCAATTTACTTCACCAAGTTGGATCTTCATTCAAGATATCATCAAATGAGAATGAAGACTAAAGACATTCTAGAAACAACATTTAGAACTCATGAGGGTCATTCTGAATTTTTGTCATGCCTTTTGGCCTTACCAAAGAACCTTCTACATTTCAAGGTTTGATGAATTCCATTTTCACACCCTTCCTAAGAAAATTTGTGTTAGTATTTTTTGATGATATACTAATCTATAGAAAGTCTTGGAAGGATCGTGTTCAACATGTTGACAGGGTGCTCAAACTATTGGAGGAGAGACAATTATATGCAAAAATCTCAAAATGTTTCTTTGGAGTACAAGAGGTGGAATATTTGGGTCATATTGTATCTCATGAAGGTGTTAAGGTAGACCCTAGCAAAATTAAAGCCATTAAGGAATGGAAAATCCCCACATCCATAAAGCATCTACGAGGATTTCTTGGGTTGACAAGGTATTGTCGCAAGTTTGTTAAAAATTATGGGAGAATTCCAGCACCTCTTGTGGTAATTTCCCACATGTAGATCACCTAATAATGCAATATAGTAAAGCAAAATACCTTATCTACTTCTACAATCAATTCAACGGAATCTTAATCAATTTGAGAAACATGAATAAGAACACATATAACTGATAAGAAGGAATCAATCACATATAGCAAAGAAGATATAACTAGGGGAAAGCCTCAGCCTAAAACCCTAACTCTTTATTATCATACAAGTGGAAATATAGCCACTATTACAAAAAGAATCAGCTCAAATGCGATCCTGCTCTTTCTACAATACCTCTGCTACTCATAGATAGTCAAAGGCCTCTATCTAACCTCTGGTCTACCCTCCAAACCTCCTATTTCTTTGTGAAATTTTGAATGGGGTTCAGTGTAGCCACTTGTGTGAATTGACCTCTTCACACATTCAGCAACCTCTGATCCAACAACTACGTAGTCCTGAAGGAGATAAATCCTCATCATGGATGAGATTTCTTTATAGGAAAAATATTCATCCAACTGATAGTACACCATCCCTTCTCTGATCTCAATTGGGTCTCTATCTGAACTGACATGCATGAGTTATTCATGAGAGAATATTCAGTTATCTGAAGTGCAGCAACTATATGCAAGCATGCATCTGAACTCACATTAATTTAAACAAACTGTTTAAATCAATCTAAGTGGACTTGACTCGGTTAACTGAGCCAACTAATTACAACTCAAATTAAAACTCTTCCTTATCTCTTTAATTGATGGATAAATTCCTCAATTAATAGAGAAATTGTTGCATGTCCTCACATAGACTTCATGTTTGATTTTTCACAACTAATTAACTCATGGTGAATTAATTTATTTATTTTCAAACAGCTCTTAAGTTCAAATTCGAATTTTAATTCCTATTTTTAGTCCAGGGACTGCCTAAAATTGGAATCCATCCCGAACTGCTAAAAATGGCAATGCTATTTTTAACACTTCCATTTTTCATTCCTTGTTGCTCAATCCAGCACTGGTATCCAAACTGTTATTTATAGCAGTGCTATTTTTAGCATTTTTTTTTTTGCCATTTTCAACACTTCCTCTCAACAAGAAAGGCATTCAACTCGAACTTGATCCTGTACCTCTGGAATGTTCTGCATGTAACACTTCTACCAAGTGTGGTTTCTCCAGCAACTCTCGGAACAAAAAAACTCCCAACTAACCTCTCTGTTGGGCTAGAAACATACTCTGATGTTGAAGCTCTACCTGCTGCTGACAAGTGCTCCCTCTCTAACCTCTACGCTACTACAACATCTCCATGCATCTAGCACCATTGCACATCTCTTTGTGACATCCTGCACTGGTGCAACACACTTGTGCCTCTTGCATTGTTGCAACCTACTAGCTCTGCGTTGTCTTGGGATTCCTGCACTGTAGCTCTCTCTGCCGCTCCACCCACATCTGTCTCTACCCAATCAATCAGTCTTGCTACTCCTCATCGGGGCTCCTATAGCAAATTCAAATCAAAGAGGTTGGGTACCTCAAGGATCTTGCCCCTCCTCCTTGGGACGATCACTCCACATCGCCCCCCATCCTACCTGGAGGTATGGTTGCATGTGATCCTTCATCCCACCTAGCTTGAATTTTCCCTCTACTGAAGGTCTCTACTTGAGTAGATGTCTCTACTCGATCTCCTCTCAGCTTCCCCTGTTGTGGCTACTCCACAACCTCCTGAAGCTGCTGCACCAATCGTGGCTCCTCCACAATTGTCTCAGACTTCTTCTGGCACTGCATGTTGAAAGGCAATATACTCTCCCTCTCAACCACCAAGTCTCCATCAATTTCCTTGCTGCTCAAGGCTTTACATGCATCTTGAACCTGAAGAGCATATAGGTTCTTGACCCATGAACCGATCTGTCTCACTTGTCTAGTGATGATGTGTCTAAGGAAAACCTTTCCCTTACTAAAGACTACATCATAACCTCTGTCTTCCAGCATTGTGATCGACACCAAGTTTCTCTTTAGTCCTGGTACATACTTGACATTGGTTAAGGTAAGGCGAGCTCCATGATCCCTCTGAAAAATAACTACACCTACACCTGAGACACTATACTTTTCATCATTACCCATCGCTATGAGTATCTGGAGATCTTTCTCCTAAAAGTACTAAACAAACTCTTCTCGCTGGTCATGTGAAAAGAAGCTCCACTGTCAAGAAACCAACCACTTCCCATCATGGATGAAGCCATGCATGTGAAGAGTGTGAAATCCAACTCAAACTGTGAAGCAAGTGCCTCACCTTCAGATCCTTCCTCGGATCCCTTCTTGGATTTCCTCTGTGGACAATTTGTAGCAAAATGGCCCACCTCATGACAATGAAAGCATCACATTTTCGATTTGTCAAACTTCTTCCCACCATGGGAAGAACTGGATTCAGAAAGAGAAACCTTCTCCTTCCCCTTCTTCACCTTAATTTCTAAGGCACAGTTTTCTTCATCCTCCATTGATGAAGAACCATCTCTGGTGCTTCTTCTTATCTCCTCCTGCATCAAATCTTACCAAAGTCGTTCCCAATCTGGTAGTTTCTCTCTTCCATTAACCAAGTCCTGGTAGCTATGCCAGCTCTTAGGAAGATCGAGGAGTGCAAGACTCACCATGTCATCATCAACTGTCATGATCCCTACACTTCCAAGCTCACCCCTGCATGAGGTGAGCTTGTTTAGATACATAGAGATTGTGTCACCCTTTTCACACTTGATATTACGAAGTTTGTCGTTCAGTGCCAGCCTCCTCTGATCAATGTTATTCTCATAAAGATCTTTCAATGTTTTCCACATCGAAAATGGAGTCTCCTTCCCATGGAGGCTCGAGAAAATGTGATCTTGAACTCCCTCCAGGAGGATTCTCCTTGCTCTAGCCACACACGTTTTCCATTCCGCTAGTTGAGTAGCATCGGTCGGCTTCTGGAATTCTTGATCAATGAACTCCTTTAGACCATTATCTTCTAATACTGCCTCCATGTGATCCTTCCAGGCTATATAATTTGACTGCCATCAAGGGCATATTCGAGCCTCAAACCACTGAACGCCATCGGCGAAATAGATGTGATAAGAACTCAATTCAATATTCAGAAACCATAAACATCAACTTCTCCCTTCTTGTATATTGTTTTTCCTTGATCACCTATGCTTCGATACCATGTAGAAATTTCCCACCTGTAGATCACCTGATAATGCAATATACTAAAGCAAAATACTTGATCTACTTCTACAATCAATTCAGTAGAAGCTTAATCAATTTGAGCAACATCAATAAGAACACATATAAATAATAAGAAGGAATCAATCACACATAACAAAGAAGATATAACTAGGGGAAAGCTTCAGCCTAAAACCCCAACTCTGTATTATCATATGAGTGAAAATATAGCCACTATTACAAAAAGAATCAACTCGAAAGCTATCCTGCTCTTTCTACAATACCTCTGCTACTCATAGATAGTCAAAGGCCTCTATCTAACCTCTGGTCTACCCTCCGAGCCTTTTGTTTCTTTGCGCAATTTTGATTGGGATCCAGTGTATCCACTTATGTGAATTGGCCTCTTCACATGCTCACCAACCTCTGATCCAAATACGTATTCCTGAAGGAGATAAATCCTCATCATAGATGAGCTTCATTTAGAGGAAAAATACTCATCCAACTAATAGTACACTGTCCCTTCTCTGATCTCAATTGGGTCTCTTTCTGAACTAACATGCATGAGTTATTCATGAGAGAATATTCAGTTATCTGAAGTGCAACAGTTATATGCAAGCATGCATTAACTAACTAAACTCACATTAATTTCAACAAACTGTTTAAATCAATCTAACTGGACTTAACTCAGTTAACTAAGCCAATTAATTACAACTCAAATTAGAACTCATCCTTATCTCTTTAACTGATGGATAAATTCCTTAATTAATAGAGAAATTGTTGCATGTCCTCACATAGACTTCATGTTTGATTTTTCACAACTAATTAACTCATGGTCAATTAATTAATTTATTTTCAAACAGATGTTCAGTTCAAATTTGAATTTTACTTCCTTTTTTTAATCCAGGGACTGACTAAAATAGGAATCCATCATGAACTGCTAAAAATAGCAATGATATTTCCAGCACTTCCATTTTTCATTCCCTGTTGCTCAATCCAGCACTGGTTTCCAAACTACTATTTATAGCAGTGTTATTTTTAGCACTTCTATTTTTTGCATTTCTTGTTGCCATTTTCAACACCTCTAACAACATTATTGAATAAAGATGCATTTTCATGGACTCCAGAAGCAACAAAGGCCTTCGAACATCTTAAAGAGGCAATGTGCCAAGCACCGGTCTTAGTGATGCCGGAATTCACAAAAACCTTTATTGTGGAATGCGATGCTTTAGGAAATGGAATTGGTGTTGTTTTAATGCAAGATGAAATACCCATTGCTTTCAAAAGTTGTCCAATCAAAGGAAAGTACTTACAGAAAGCTATTTATGAGAAGGAATTGTTGGCAATACTACATGCACTTAAGAAATGGTGACCCTACCTAATGGGAAGACACTTCAAGGTAAAAACGGATCATGATAGTCTTAAATGATTTTTAGAACAAAGATTATCCTTTGAAGAGCAACAAAAATGGGTCACAAAGTTGTTGGGTTATGAATTTGAAATCATCTAAGAAAAAAGGAAGAAAAATGTTGTGGCAGATGCACTCTCAAGAAAGGATAAGGATGTGGAAGCATTGTTGTGTGCCATTTCTATTATCCAACCAAATTGGATAAATGAAGCAAGGGGGGAATGGAAGAATGGCGAAGAAGTGTGGGCACTCATTTGAAAGTTACAACAAGATCCGAATACATCTGATACATTTAGCTAGAAAAATGATTTGTTATGGTACAAAGGCCTCTTATCCCTATGTAAGAATTCCCAACTCAAACAAAATATACTTATGGAATTGCACACTTCTCCTTTAGGAGGGCACTCAGGATTTTTAAAAACTTACCACAAGGTTAAGAAGGAATTTTTTGGGATGTCCTTAAATCAGATATTTAAAAGTTTGTGGCGAAATGTTTGGTTTTCCAACAAAATAAAGTTGAAACAATTAAGACCCCAGGTCTATTACAACCTTTATCCATCCCAAGCCAATGCTAGGAGGAGGTTTCAATGGATTTTATCACTAGTTTACCCAAGTTCGAAGAAAAGAGTGTCATATGGTGGTAGTTTACAGACTTACCAAGTATGCGCACTTTTGTGCATTATTACATCCATTTAACTCCAGTACAATTTCTACTACCTTTATGGAAACAATTCAAAAGCTACATGGAAACCCAAAGATTATTGTAAGCGACAAAGATCCCATTTTCACTGGAAATTTTTCGACAAAATTATTTTCTTGTCTCAGTACTTGACTAGCTCATAGCTTATCTTAACATCCTCAATCTAATGGGCAAACTGAGATAGTAAACAAATGTTTAGAAGGATATCTCCGTTGCTTTGTATCTGATAAATAGACACAATGGGTCAAATGGTTGCCTCTAGATGAATGGTGTTATAACACTTCCTTCCATACTACAACAAAAATGGCCCCATTTATGGCACTTTATGGATATCATCCACCATCCATCATATCATATTTAAGAGAAAATTCTAAGGTTCAAGCAGTGGAACATCACATCGAGCATCAACAACAAGTTATCCAACTCTTAAAGGGTAACCTCACATTGGCATAGAATAGAATGAAACAACAGGCAGATCAACATCGCAATGAAAGAAGTTTTGATGCAAGTGACTGGTTATTCGTACGACTACAACCATATAAACAAATATCCCTCAAGCAAGCTAAGAAAGATAATAAATTATCACCAAAGTATTATGGTTCGCACAAGGTGCTGCAAAATATTGGTAGTATGGCATTAAAATTGGAGCTTACTGCAGCTTTTGAGTGCACCCAGTTTTCCATGTTTCATGTTTAAAGAAGGTTATAGGTGACAAGCTCCCAGTTCAAACAATATTTCCATAACTTGACAAGGAAGGAAAAATCATATTGGAACCGGAAGCAGTGACAGGAACAAGAACTCGACAACTACAAAATCGATCAATGTCGGAGTATCTCATCAAGTGGAAGAGCTTATCCACTGAAGATTCCACATGGGAGGATGAGAATTTTATACAGAAGCATCCATAACTACTCAAGCATTTAGGAAAATGCTTTTGGGAAGGAGAGGGGCATGTTAGGCCCCTTTAATACTTTCCCCGATTAATATTATCATTATATCCTTTAGTGTTATTATTGTGCCCCTATTATCCCCATATTGTTATTAGTATGCCCCATAGAATCCCACTATTGTTATTTTTGTGCCTTTATATTATTATTGTTAGGTCAGCTTGGTTATATTGTGACCCCTTAGACTCCTATATATAGAAATGAGGTTTTGCCATTTGAATCATCCAAGAATTATTCATTTTGTGTAATGGAAAGGAGGTTTCCCCCTCGAAGAGGCTGAATTCTAAGTTGTTGATCTATCTTTTCTATCTTTTTGAGCTGGTCTCCTAACACCTTCACCATAATTCTAGCCTTATACCTTTGTTCACCTCCATTCTTTTCCTTCAACCTGTAAATGTTATGATGCATGTGTTGTCCTTTATGGAAGCTCACTTGTAATATAACAAGTATATGGTAACTAGATGAATCCATAGGTCAATTCAGATATGACAAAATGATGGAACAGAATACCATAATGATGGCTTAAAGGTTTACATATCAAAATAAGAAGTTTGATATGGGGAGACTGTTGGGATATTATGAATTAGGTGTTGTCCTTGATGGCAACCTACCTGATGATTTGTCCCTGATGACAACCTATTTGCTGAATGGAATCTTATTTGATAAGTTGTCTCTTGATGAAAATCTACTTGTTAAAGGTATAAACAAGATGTGTTTATAGATGTGACAAAATGCATGGTATTTTAGAGGAATCAGTTCAGAGAAATTATAAAGTTGGAAGTTGAAGAACTATATGTGGGCTCTATTAATCCAAGTCATGTATGAACACGATTTTAGTGAAGAAAAGTATCGTATGGTTTTTGCACCATGGTATTCTAGAAATTGGCGGTCCTTACCATGGTATTGCCCCATAGTAATGAGTGCGACAATAGATATTGATCCCGACAAAGATTACCACTGACACTAGTGTACTTTTTGCCCGTGGTATTGGAAAAAGGATAAACTATATAAGATGGTGAAGATCAAAGTGTGGAAGGTGTGTAGGTGATGGAAATATTATGAAGAGTTAGATCAAAAGAAAATATGCAAGTTATGGGTTTTTGATGCTTTTCTTGATCTAAACTAAGTATGCACCTTAGAGTTTGATGATGGATGAGATCCAATAGATCCGAAATAATTATGCACTAATGAATACAATGATGGATTGGGACCATGAGACCTGAAATGAATTTTCATTGTATGATCTGCTCATGGATTCACTAGATCTAAGTATTGACGCATGTTTTTATCTCTAAATATTATGATCTAGGCCTTTCTAAAGTTCTGAAGACCTGCACAATTTTAGGACAAAATTTGCAAATCTATATGCTAGTTGGTCTCAGGAAAAGTGTGTATACACATGGGTTCACTTCTTCAAAGTATCATATAAAAAGTAAGGGTTTATGTTCATAAATGACTGATCAACCTGATCAGTGTTGTTACTTCTCTATTTTCTGTCAATGATGTCTTCGTGATTGATATGGGTTGAGTGATAATGTCTGAAGTAGAACTGATTGAATGATGAAGTTGAATTTGGTTATTGATTGATTGAAGAATGTTAAGATTACTTGTTGATTGTAATTGAAGATCAGAGATAGTTCAATGATTGGTTCAGAGTGTTGTAGTAGATCTGAGTATGATTGAGTTTTTTTTTTTTTTTTAGAATTGTAGTTGTCAAGTTTTTAGTTTTTAGTATATTAAGATCTGTACATGAGTTTCTCTACAAAAAAGTGTGTATGCACGCGAGTTTCCTTAAGTGAAGTAGCATATACATTTTTTCATTTGAATGACTAGGAATGCAGTTGATTCTATGTGTTGATGTAGTATTCTGGGTTTAGTTCTGTGTACTGGTTATAGTGATCTGACTATTCCAATTGATTGGTTGAATTTTGATTAAGTGTCAGTTGATTGGGTTTTTAGTGAATGGTTGATTCAGTTGTGTCAGATATTGAAGATTGGGTTACAATGATTGCTTGATTCAATTATGTCAAATATTGATGATTGGGTTTCAGTGATTGGTTGATTTAGTTGTTCCAGAGATTGATGATTGGGTTTCAGTGATTGGTTGATTTATTTGTGTGAGAGATTGATGATTGGGTTTTGGTCATTGGTTGATATAGTTGTGTCATAGATTGATGACTGTGTTATAGTGATGATTTATAGTTGGATTATTAATTGTTGAGCTTAAGTGTCCATATTGGATACAGTGTGAAAATTTATGAAATGTGGTCCATGGAGGATGTTGAGGGTTGGAGCCTTTAGTGAGGAAGTCAAAGCTTCATGCCAGTCGTGGCTAATAATCAGATCAGGGAGTTGGAGCTCCCTTCTAGTAGCATCTAGAGAACCAGTGAATGTTGTAGCCTTTTGTAGGTTGATACCTATGTACTGGTACAAGTTTATGCCGGTACAAGTTTACACCAATACAAGAACCAAGGGGTTGGAGCTCCCTTCCTATAGGAGCTGTGGAATGAACAAATTTTTTAGCCTTCTACAGGTGGGTGCTTACGTACTGGTATGAGTCTGTACCAGCACAAGATTGTAAAAATCTTTTTATTTACATTAAAAATAAGACAGAGATGATAACAACAGGCGATTTTTTCTCGCATTAGGTTTCCACCTGCAATCCTGGTGTTCATGTGTGTTGCTTATGTGTGATGATTTATTTTTTTCTTACATCATATGGTTATTGTTTATCGAATTTTTAATAAATTACCGATGCAATGGCTTAAGACCAACATATAATGAATTAATTGAATCATAAGTTTACTAGATGTATGCTAGTTGTCTTAAGAACAGTCGTGTATACACATGGGTTCCTTTCTGTAAAGTTGCGTATAGAAATTAGAATATGAAATGAAGAAGCTACTGATTTGAAAATATTGATTCACCCCCCCCCCCCCCCTCTCATTATTTTTCCCAACAATTGGTTTCAGAGTAGGTCCTTTGGCAGAAGCTTGATCACTGAAGGAGTTCCATCAAGACAATTGGAAAGAATCAAAAGAAGAAATCACCTCAAAAGAAGAAGACATCTCAAAAAGACAATGACATTGCTAGAGATGATTGGATATTAGGTGGAAGAAAATATTCAGATTCAGAATCACCTCTGAATGAATATGAACAACAAAAAGAATTATCAAGTACTGACTTTTGGTCCTCTGGTGATACCTTTCTCTATTCATGCAATATTGAAGATAATGATTGTGGCAATGAAATAACTGAATTTGCTCTTATGTGTAAAAGTGAAAGAAATATAATAACCATAGAAGTAGAAGTTAAAAGGCTCACAGATAAATTTGAGATCAATAATCTCTATTTAATAAAAGGGAATTTACCTACAAAGAAGAGCTTGCCAGGTTAAAATCTCAGTTGGAGGAAGGAAACAAAATAAGGAAGCAGTACAAGGACAAGAAATATCAATGTCAAAGGATGCATGATGAAGTAACAACATTAAGAAATCAAGTGAATGAAAAGGATACAACAACCAAGGAACTTAAAGAAAGAAGCAGTTACTATGAAGGACTTGAAGCTGAGGTCGTCTCTCTAAAAGAAGATCTTGAAAAATCAAATAAGAAGAATGAAGAACTACTTCAACAATTTGAAGAACAGGAAAATGAGATTATCAAATTAAAAAAAGAAGTGGAGGAAGGAAGAAAGGATGAAGAAATCATGAAGAATCAATATCTAGAAATGAAAGAGCAATTTCAGGTTGAGGTAAATATCCTAAAAGGCGAATTAGAAGAAAACAATAAAATTTTGTGATTTTAAGATAGTACTAATATTTTGGATAATATTCTTAGTAGTCAAAGGTCTCTTGCCATCAAATCTGGTCTTGGTTTTGATGAAACTGTTAAAGGTGAATCTAGCTCACAAGTTGAGGCAAGGAATTCTAATACAAAATTTGAAATGCTCAACAAGGAGATAAGAAGTCAACCCCATCAACAATCAAGGAAAGAAAGTCTTCAAATAAAATCATTTACTCCTAACTATAAAAGTGTTAATCGATATTTTCCTCTGATAAATAATGTTGAATGTTCTATATGCCATAATTTTGGACATGTTGTAGCTAGTTGTAGAAGTAGAAAGTTTCAAGCTAATAACCATCTCACAGAAAGATCATCAGCTTCCAAGTACTTTAAGGGATAATGTTTTTCTTGCAATATGTTTGGTCATAAAGCCATTGATTTCTATAGAAGGAATATGAAACATATAATATTTTATGATTGTAACAAGTTTGGGCATGTAGGAAAATAATGTAGGAACAAGTCTATGGATCACCATAGACAATATGGTAAGCAACCAAATAAGAACATTGATATCAGAAAATATGAAAAAGATTGATCCACCAAAAAGAAAGAAAAG
Source organism: Pinus taeda (assembly GCA_000404065.3). Lineage (NCBI taxonomy): Eukaryota > Viridiplantae > Streptophyta > Pinopsida > Pinales > Pinaceae > Pinus > Pinus taeda. Next base: position 112,138 of record APFE030051369.1, on the reverse strand, counting down.
GAAGATCAGATAAGGTGCAGTCTTGCTCTCTACTCATTCGAAGATGACGATGAATGGTACATAGACAGTGGATATTCTCATCACATCAATGGAGACAAGAGTAAAATGGAGTCTCTCATGAAGAACCATTATGTTAATGGTATTCTTGGAACTAATGTTTCAATAAGAGTTCTAGGACCAAGTATAGTCAGAATAGACTCAAGAGGAGCTGAAAGTCTGAAATTTTAGTATTCCACTTTCCATACGCGGATCTTATGAAGACAAGTGACACGTATATGCAAGCTCTAAATTGCACAATCACATATACTTTTATTTGATGAAGTAAAAGTTGGACATACTCAAGAAAAGGGTCTGATATGGTTCAGTCAATAATCAATTGTCTTTTCTATTTTGATGGTTGATGATTACAGTTTGTTGATGTTATTTATAATTTCTTTTGGCCCTCATAAGATATTGATGTCTTGATGTATAACTGGATGATTATGATGCCTTGATGATTCTTACTGATATATGAAATTATAAAATCTGACAGTGAACAATTGGCACAGGTTCAGGGGGAGCATTTTCTATGCTTCTAATAATGCATTGTTGGAATTATGTTTGATTAAGAAGTCGTTGGTACGTAATGATCCTTATCAATGGTGATGATGCTTGTGATTAATGAAGTATTTAAATGATGGGTTGTCTATGATGAAATCACATATGATTCTTATATATTTCTTGAGCCACATAGTTGTTTTGATGCTACTAATCAGATTTATGGATGATTCTTTTGATGATACATAGAGTACATGTGTTATGGTAATCTTCATAAGTTCAAGGATAAAAACAAATCTTGAAAACACAACTTCATTATTTGATGATGATAAGTGTCACTCATTACTTTTATGTGGTAGTCATCATGACTTCAAATATGCATAAATTTCATATGGTGCAGTTATGAATGAGGATTCCTATAGTTCTTGGCTCTCATATGGTAGATTGTTTGAGGATTGTTGCTCTTGATGGTATCAAGAAAGTTTGACAAATGACTGTGAGCTCATGGTTTTCTTTCACATTGATGAGAAGCTAGATACATATTGATATCTCTATGATGGATACATTACAAATAAGGATCAGATGGATATCAAGAAAATTGACCAAGAGAATGGTGTTATTACAGGTTTCATGGAGACATAGCTAATTGAAGACATGGCTATTTGGAGACATGGCTTACTTAGTCACATAATGATGATGATAAGGAATGATGAATACTTCTTCCTATCTTACTTTATGATGAAAGGATTGTTTTTTTATCATGGTTGATGCATATTAGATGTGGGATGTTAGAAAACTCCCTAATGATGATACATGTTTGATATATTGATGTCATGGATGATGACTATGGTGCTTTCACATGTATATGATATAATGTGAATATTTTTGTGAAGAAATAGGCATTACTGCTTGGAGATATGGCATATTCTTAGTTGATTCATGAAAGGCTATGTTTTTTAACATAGATTAAGGCTTTTTCTACTAAAGAAAAAGAGCAAGTTGATCTTGATAAAAACAAGATGATGGGTTGATAGTAGATATATATGAAAATATATATGAGGCATACATAGTCACGAGTTGATGATATTAACGCTACATTGTCTTATCTTGCGAATTGATGATGGACATATATAGGTTGTTTTTCTTGATGCTACTAACAGATGATTATGGTGCAGACCATATATGTTGTATGATAGTTGTTGATAGCTATCATGTTCTTGCGTTTAGTATTTGTTATAAATATCATGTATAATATTTGATGTAAAGGTCATTTAAAGACCTATGATGTAATAATTTTCATATTTAGTCATGTATGGACTCTTGAGGTCATGTCAAATATGTAATCCAACTTGGTTGGGTGGTTGTGTCAAAAATGTAATCCCACTTGGTTGGGTGGTCGAGTCAAACATGTATCCCCACGTGGTTGGGTGACTGATGTAAGTATAGGTCCTTGGTGATAGGAAGGTCATACTGAGTTGAGTCATAGAGTCATGTACTTCATTTTACATCCGTCAGAGATTTTTGCATGTGCTCAAGGGGAGCGTGATCAAAGAATTCAGCATGTGCTTAGGAGGAGCATGGCCAATATTCATATTTAGCAGTTTAGATATGGAAGTATTCATTTAACATTGGTCAAAAATTTTCCCTTGATGTCAAAGGGGGAGAGTAGATTGGTGTTTGGAGAGTAGCTTGATGTTTTGAAAATCTTGGTGCTTGGCTTGATGTTACTTATAGGTTGTAGTGACGAAACACCAAAGTCGTTGCCATCAAGTCCAAAGGGGGAGATTGTTGGCATTATGATGCATGTGTTGTCCTTGATGGAAACTCACTTGTAACAAAACAAGTATATTGTAACTAGATGAATACACAGGTCAAATCAGAGGTGATAGAATCATGGAACATAATACCATAATTATGGGTCAAAGGTTTACAGATCGGAATCATATTTTTGATACGAGGAGGGTGTTGGCATTATGAATTAGGTTTCGTCCTTGATGGAAACCTACCTGATGAGTTGTCCTTGATACAACCTATTTGATGAATGGAATCCCACTTGATAAGTTGTCTCTTGATGAAAATATACTTGTTAAAGTTATAAACATGATGTGTTTACAAATGTGACAGAATGCATGGCAATTCAAAGGAATGATAAAATTGGAAGTTCAAGAACTATATGTAGGCTTAGTTAAGACAAGTCGTGTATGCACGCGAATTTAGTGAATAAAAGTAGTGTATGGTTTTTGCACCATGGTATTCTAAATACCATGTGTCCTTACCATGGTATTCTAAATACCATGTGTCCTTACCATGGTATTCTAAATACCATGGGTCCTTACCATAGTATTGGCCCATAGTAATGAGCATGACAACATATATTAATCCTATCAAAGATTACCACTGGCACTAGTGTAGTTTTGACCCATGGTATTGGAAAAAGGATAACTATATAAGGTGGTGAAGATCAAAGTGTCGAAGGTGTGCAAGTGATAGAAATCATATGAAGAATTAGATCAAAATAAAATATGCATGTTATGGGTTTTTGATGCTTTGCTTGATCCAAACTAACTATGCACCTGAGAGTTTGATGATGGATGAGATCCAATAGATCTTAAATAATTATGAACTAATGAATACAATGATGGACCAGGATCACGAGACCTAAAATGAATTTGCATTGTATGATCTGCTAATGGATTGACTAGATCTAATTACTGATGCATGTTTTTATCTCTGAATATTATGATCTGAGTCTTTCTAAACTTCTAAAGAGCTGCGAAATTTTAGGACAAAATTTGCAGATCTATATTTTGGTTGGTCTCGGGAAAATCGTGTATACACGCCGGTTCACTTCTTCAAAGTAGTGCATACAAAGTAAGGGTTTATGTTCACAAATGATTGGTGAGCTTGATCAGTGTTGCTTCTTCTCTACTTTCTATCAATGATGTCCTTATAATTGATTTGGGTTGAGTGAAAATGTCTAAAGCAGAATTGATTGAATGATAAAATTGAATTTGGTTATTGATTGATTGAAGAATGTCAAGATTACTTGGTGTTTGTGATTGAAGATCAGATAAAGTTCTATGATTGGTTTAGAGTGTTACAGTAGATATGAGTATGATTCAGTGTTCTTTTCAGAATTATAGTGGTCAAGTTTTCAATTTTCAGTATATTAAGATCTATACGCGGGTTTCTCTACTGAAAAGCGTGTATGCATGCGAGTTTCCTTAAGTGAGGTAGCATATAGATTTTGGCATTTGAATGATCAAGACTGCAGTTGAGTCTATGTGTTGATGAAGTATTTTGGGTTCAGTTCTATGTACTGGTTATAGTGATTTGTCTGTTCCAATTGATTGGTTCAGTTTTTATTAAGTGTTAGTTGATTGGGTTTTCAGTGAATGGTTGATTCAGTTGTGTCAAAGATTGATGATTCGGTTTTAGTGATTAGTTGATTTAGTCTCAGTGACTGCATGATTTAGTTGTGTCATAGATAGATGATTTTGTTTCAGTTATTGGTTGATATAGTTGTGTTAGATATTTATGATTGGGTTTCAGTGATTGGTTCATTCAGTTGTGTTAGAGATTTATGATTGGGTTTCAGTGATTGGGCGATTCATTTGTGTCAGAGATTGATGATTAGGTTTCAGTGATTGGTTGATTCGATTGTGTTAGAGATTGATGATTGTGTTATAGCGATGAGTTACAACTTGATTATTAATTATTGAGCTTAAGTGTTGATATTGGATCTAGTGTGAAAATTCATGAAACATGGTCCATGGAGGATGCTGAGGGTTGAAACCTTTAGTGAGGAAGTCAAAGCTTCCTACTAGTAGTGGCTGGTAATTAGATCAGGGGGTTGGAGCTCCCTCCCAATAGCAGTTGGAGAATGAGTGAAGGTTGTAGCCATCTATAGGTTAGTGCTTGTTGTAGGTTTTAACCCCGTACATAAATTACCTGCATACGAATTCTAAAAACATAGAAAATAAACAATAGCGAGAGCATAACACACAAAAAACATATACACAGAGATTTTCCCCTGGATCCCAAAATCGGGACTACCAGCTTGATTTTTCATTATGTTCCTTTCAATTTTATAATACATATTTATACATGCCGAAGCATCAAATATCATGGACCGAAAACCATCGCTTCCAAAACCATGTGCGAAAATCATGCACAAAACCATAGGTAGGTCCGCCCCACATAACATAGGGTCCAAAACCAAAATTTTCCAGGGCATTGCCCCGGACCCCATAGAGTGTGGTTACCTGCACTCGTCAAACCCCCTGTGACTCTCCCCACTACGCAATCGGTGCAACAAAGGGGTGGCTCTGCCCCCTTTCTAACCCCCTGATTAACTACGTGGGCTAGTCGTGGAAAGAATATAACACAACCCAACATTCTCCCACTTGTTATTTTCTTTCCATAGGGGGACACAATAGAGCTTAGTCATTTATCTAGCCCTGCAATGCCCATTTTTTATCTACACGAAGATAACTTCCCAAAGCTCACAGATTTTGTTAATGCATCTGTAGTATTCTTCAAAGTGTCCACCTTTACCAGCAACACCTTTTTGTCTTCTATCATATCCCTCACAAAGTGATACTAAACATCAATGTGCTTTATCTTTGAATGATAAGCAGGGTTCTTTGCCAAGAAAATTACACTTTGGTTGTCATGGTCTATCTTTATAGCTCCCTGTACTAACCCTGTACTTGAACACAATCTCTGCAACCAAACTGCTTCCTTGCTTGCATGAGTGGTTTCCATGTATTTTTCCTCTATAGTTGATAATGCCACTACAGATTGTTTCTTACTCATCCAACTGACTGCACCTCCAAATAGGTTAAACACATACCCAATTGTAGATCTTCTTTGATCTAGATCTCTAGCCCTGTCATGCGGAAAGAGTTATTTTTGCGGACAAATCTAACCTCCCTAGGAGTCTAAGACTCTCTAGTGACAAACAAGAAAATTAAGAGCAATCCTTCTCTAAACATACATTATTCTATGAGAAACCAAGTGTTTTTCGATCTTACCTCAAGTCCAATGCTCGTTGTAGCAGTCCAGCCTTGCTGATCCAGATGAGCTCCTCCTTCACTTTGAAACCTGCATACACTAACAATCAAACGATTACATAACACCTGAATATTCCATAAAACAAAGCAT